>JARACY010003531.1:0-32587 GCA_029255725.1 Scrobipalpa atriplicella | reverse complement strand
ATCACAGGCCAAATTAAAATACCAAAATTAAACTAAACAGTTTGTTTAAAATATCCAAATTACTCGAGTGAATTCAATTTTAAACGCTAATACTACTGTACCGGTGCCGTAGCAAAAAGTTAAAGAAAAATGTGGTAATTTAAAATGGTTTAATTACGGTCTGCTTTTATTCGTTGGAGGAGCAATTTAGCTGTAACTTAAATTAATATTAATTTACCAAAGATAAATAATATAAAATTTATTTAACAAGTATTTTTTTAAGTCTACCTACTTTTACTTAACATAATTTTTATGAGATTTTTCCCGAAATAAATTTGGATTGTACTTACGATAAAGAAGTTAGCTAGACCACTTTCTTAACACACCATTACCTTCTTTTATTGAAGTGATATTTATTTGTTAAATTTCTTAACATTTTTTGTATCGGTCAGTTTGTATTTTATAACAAAATAAATTTAGTTAGGTCATCATAGGCCTTGATCCATCTTTACAGATGATTCAATCAGCGTCTAATACAATGTCGTTCATGGCTGTAGAGCCCTATACGCGAACGACAAATACGGTCACACACTCGGCATTTAAACTGTGTATTGGCCAGGGTCGCTGCATCACTTTCTGCTCTATGCCGTCTCAATCGCTTTTCGGCGAGAGACTTAAACCATGCGTTGTCGTGTGATGTGCAACCCTCAGCAAGTAATCTCCTCCATTCGTCGCGGTCATTGGCAAAGCTTTCCCACTTATCACAACCGATCTTAAACGTGATCATGTCTCGCTTTGCACAGTCCTTAAATCTTAACAAGGGTCTTCCTACCTTTCGCTTCGCAAATGCAACTTGTCCTAAAAGGATTTGCCTAGGTAACCGAGAAGCTTCCATGCGGTGCACTTGTCCAAGCCATCTCAGCCGTCTTTGCTTTAGTAACGCGGTTATACTAGGAAGCCCTGCTTTGTCAAGCACCCTTAGGTACGCGACGCAATATTACTTCCTAAATATCCGGAACAACTGTCGGCTGGAACTGCTTTTTTGTCGCAAACGGTCCAGCATAATATAATTAATAGGTAATGTAATCTAAACTAAATCAAAAACGAATTCGAAAAATGTTCTTGCCCGACACGCTCTTGGCCAGTTTAATCTTTTCGGAATTAGCCCCTGACAAAATCCAGTGGAAATTGCGCGTCGCATTTTATCATCGATAAATTCCTTCATGAATAATTCACGAAATTATAAAACATGGAAGATGGCGTCAGGCGAAAAACAAAGAGTCCAATAATAAAAGAAAGCCGCTTTTGAGAAAACCTTTAGGGCTTTCCACCCTACATAAATAAATAAGAAATCTTACCTATATCACAGAAAGGAGTACTATAGATAAGTACCACAGATCAGATAAGTACTCAGTAGGCAGAGGTAGGAAAGTGAAAATAAATAGACATAGTATTACTATATTATTATTTCCACATGTCTACGAAAATGTTTTTACAAGGATCTGACCCCCCCCTGTACAGCAAGATTAAAGCAAACCAGATAGTGTAGAGTATTAAATATAATTTCGCCTTACGTTACAAATTACCTGATATTTTCTCCATAACTTCAGAATGTATATCTAAGTATAGACTGTAGCTCTAGCCGTAGGCGGTTGTAAAACGATTCTTAATACGAATTTTCAAACAAGATGACTATAAAATCAGATTTTCAAAAAATATTTATGAAAATATAACCTAATCGCTAAATAACGTTTAACTCCTCTAACTGTGCAAAGCGAGACATGATCACGTTTAAGATCGGTTGTGATAAGTGGGAAAGCTTTGCCAATGACCGCGACGAATGGAGGAGATTACTTGCTGAGGGTTGCACATCACACGACAACGCATGGTTTAAGTCTCTCGCCGAAAAGCGATTGAGACGGCATAGAGCAGAAAGTGATGCAGCGACCCTGGCCAATACACAGTTTAAATGCCGAGTGTGTGACCGTATTTGTCGTTCGCGTATAGGGCTCTACAGCCATGAACGACATTGTATTAGACGCTGATTGAATCATCTGTAAAGATGGATCAAGGCCTATGATGACCTAACTAAATTTATTTTGTTATAAAATACAAACTGACCGATACAAAAAATGTTAAGAAATTTAACAAATAAATATCACTTCAATAAAAGAAGGTAATGGTGTGTTAAGAAAGTGGTCTAGCTAACTTCTTTATCGTAAGTACAATCCAAATTTATTTCGGGAAAAATCTCATAAAAATTATGTTAAGTAAAAGTAGGTAGACTTAAAAAAATACTTGTTAAATAAATTTTATATTATTTATCTTTGGTAAATTAATATTAATTTAAGTTACAGCTAAATTGCTCCTCCAACGAATAAAAGCAGACCGTAATTAAACCATTTTAAATTACCACATTTTTCTTTAACTTTTTGCTACGGCACCGGTACAGTAGTATTAGCGTTTAAAATTGAATTCACTCGAGTAATTTGGATATTTTAAACAAACTGTTTAGTTTAATTTTGGTATTTTAATTTGGCCTGTGTACCTGAAGGCAGGGCGGGAGGCAGAATGCGAGCCCATACTTAAAGATAAACGTTTAAACGTTGTGTGTGGTAAATGGGTGATTTCATGAAAAGTGTTTTTTTATGTATTTACTTTAACAAAATTGGCGCTAAATTATGCTTACTATTTTGCCGTGATAATAATATCGTGTAACAAATAGAAGCCTTTGATTACCCTTTTTTATTAAAAAACATACCTATTCAAAATTGTAGGTAGGTAAGGTAGGTATGGGACGTCCAAACCAAACCCTGGTTTTGCAGCTCTAAAGAGAAATATTTTACTTGGATGTGACAAATTAGTTTTGATATTTTGTACCTATCGATGCTTCAATAATTTAATCCATATTGTCTTTTTTTCCGTCGTAGGTTGATCAGGCTCAAGTAACTTAAAGTACCTATTTTTGAATATGGAGGCAAAAAAGTGTGCGCCAGATGAATTCATCAAAATTGCTGGTTCCGTAGAATCATCCAAATATGCGCGGAATTGGAGACGTTACGACTCCCGACCTCCCATAATATCTAGCCACAAAATTCTCGCAACTTTACTACTCAGTTATTTACATTTAAATTCTTTATTACGAACACGGATGTAGGATACATTCCATTTGTGATCCTATTACCGGCTTAATTACAGACGTATAAAGTTCAAACTAGCCTGTCTTCCACTTAATTAATATAAGGATTATAGCAATGCGGGAGGTTAGAAAGGCTCTCCACACACGACGCTGATCAGTATGCGAGACGCGCGCGCGCCGCACCGCCTGCTGCAATATGCTGAAATTGGTACGTGTACTGCCGACACAATATTTCCACCAAATGCCCCACAACCGATACTTTCAAATAATTTGTCTTACGTCACGAAATCAAGAACACAACCGTCTGAACATTAATATCAATTTCGCCACTGATTAATCTCTAAGAACAACAAATTCCTTGAAGTAAAATCGAACTCAGCAGATGGAGTATTCCCGGCACGTAAACAAAGATAACAGTATAAATTTACGATTGGGAAGTACTCGTAGTTAGTTCCGGGTTTTATTGAGTCGTATGAATTATATTAGTGTTCGTGGATGGTGTATCAAGGAAACCGCACCGGCGTTATGTAAGCACTAAGCTGATCTAAAGCCCTCTATTGTGCACGTGAGACAGATATAGGGATGAGGAGCTTACAGGATTAGGGCCCGGGCACGGCTGATTATGCTCCTGCTTGATTTACGATGACGCCATACGGCAAGGCGGTGACCTGCTTACCGAAACCGAGCACACCACCGCGAAATGGACAATTTATAGTGTCACACGTACCGATACAATCAATTCAGGACCGTAAAAAATACCGTGAAATATGAGACCCCCGTGTGTCAATTTACACGAAGAGGGTCGCCGGAGTCGAGTGGCTCGGAATGGCTTCTCTGAATGGAGGTCGACAAAGCACGAAACTTTGGGCGTTAGGCATGCCTACTTGTAGGTAAAGAGAAAAAGTAATTTGAATGCGGGTCGCGGCAGTGATTAGCCTGAGGACCGGTGCGAGCTCTCGACCCGCCGAGTGCCGACCTGCCGACCCTACCACTGTGCACCTGAATGAAATTATTTCTATAGAAACGCGCACGACCTTCCGAAATATTCCAAGTACCTTTTCAGCAAGCCGACAGCGTAAACATTTTTAAAAGTGTTTTATTTACTGAACAAATCTCAAATCACGATTGGTTGGGCGCCAATCCGATAGGTAATAATCAATTTCAATTTCAGGCGAGTATTGTGCAAATTTCAATACACGCGCGGAGTTATAGAAACAAAATGTTATTACATGTTAATGTTAGATTATTATTATTACTTAGCGCACTTAAATTAGCTATTCAAACCATTGCAAACACGTGCATTGTTATTATAAACTATTCTGCTTTCGTACTGTGTAATCACGTACGAATATGAGTAATGAATACATCGACGCCTAATTATATATCTACAAATTTATTAATCGATAACATTTGTTACGAAACAATAGTTTATGTTTGTTTTGTTATGTTTCCGAGAATAATATCTTGTTAATTCAAATACAATCTGAACTGTATTAACCAACAATCGAAAGCACCGGAAGCGGAAAGCTTTTGCTTTTGTCTGACATTTCACAAGTCCGACATGACGTGGACGACCCACCGTGCGAGTAAATTTGTCAATTTTAAGCAATAACGGGACCTGTGTGTGACAAGGATTGTCCCAAAATAGAAACATCAATCAAACAACGGCACGCGTCGCTATCACGGCTCCCACCGCACGAAATTCGGTTTCACAGCCTGGAATTGGATCCTATGAAATATATTACATTTGTACAGTTTTATGCTCACCGGTGTGAATAAATTAAAAGGATCACGCGTAAAGCATTTTCGTATCTTCTCGTAATTTTTGCACGCACATGTTACGTTCTTTTTTTTTACAGTAATCATATAGGGATCTTCATTTATCACGAGTATTGGAGTCAAAAAATATGACATAATTATAACACGTTTCAGATGTTGACGTAAAAGATGCTGATTTATATTGGAACGTAATAATCTTTGAAAAATATGACAGTCGTTGATCTTAATTCACAAATCGCAGGAACTTAAAATATTTACGAACCAGTCCCGAATAGCATCAATAACCGCAGCAGTAAACAGACCATTAAATAGTACGGTCAACAGGGAGAGTGCGTACATACGTGAGGAGACGAAAGCAAACATCCGCTCTGCGATTGGCTAAAATGCTCTTAACTTCAGTGCCACTTAAAGATTTTTTTAATAAAATCATATTCCTTGGATTCCCCACTGTCATCTTAAGTGCATTGCTAGATTATTTTTATCAGAATTGCTAGCCTAGCCTAGCTAATTCTGATAAAAATAATCTAGCAATGCACTTAAGATGACAGTGGGGAATCCAAGGAATATGATTTTATTAAAAAAATCTTTAAGTGGCACTGAAGTTAAGAGCATTTTAGCCAATCGCAGAGCGGATGTTTGCTTTCGTCTCCTCACGTATGTACGAGTATTACTTGTAGAGTATTTTTTAAATATGATAAGCTGGATACACATTTATGATCTGAATTTATTCATAATAGAATTTAGCACCGCTTTCAACCTATATTATTATCAGGGCATTTACCTTGATGAAAAATAAACAACTATTAACTTCATTCAAAGGCTAGACAAGTCAGCCATCTTAAGCTTTACAACTCTATTAAACTAATATTTTAATACCATTATTTTACACTGTGTCATTTTCAAGCTCATGAATGACAGTGAAGAAAAACCTCTTGAGAAGGCTTTTGTGAAAATTCATGATAAACAATTAGTATTTGTGGAATAAGAGTAACGTTCTTATAGCAGTAATAATTAATGCTGTTCAATTAAGAATAAAATAATTTATTACTTAGAAAAATATTAGTTTTTTTACTGTGCGCATTATAAATGATGCCTGAAGTAAGAATTTAATACATAATCTCGAATTTCATCATCTCGACACACGAAAGTTTTGACAAAGTCCGCATTAGTGCAATGGCTAGACAGGCATGGTATCTAAATGTCCGACCGGTGATGGGACAAATACGTGGAACAAAAAAATACATAAAAGACCAATAATTTACCAATATCTGAAAATAGGTTCAATAGAGATCACATACCTGAATTTGGCTGGTTGTCAGAGTTGGGCCGAGCTGATGGCGCTCCGTCGCGGGCCTCCACCTCCAGGGCATAGGCTCCCTGCTTCTCCCTGTCGAAGACCACCTTAGTGAAGATCTCGCCCGTCTGCATGCTGATCTCAAAGAAGTCCTTGCCCTCGTTGCGGGGGGAGTCCACTATGTAGTAGTACACCTGGAGGAGAGACAGGGTTTAAGTTTGGTAGTGTTGACAGGCACCAATATTTTGATATTCTGTTTTATATGTATTTTGATTTAGTGTTAGAAACTTGTTTACCCGTGTTATTTTATTATCATTGAACCAGAAATTATTTAACGTTTATAAGAAGCTATTTGTGAATTATAGCCAATGAAGAATGCACGTTTAGCTACGGCGTAGCTAGTGTAGCAAAATGCCTACGAAAATATTTATGAAATTGTTCAAATATTTATTTATATCTTTAGGACTCACTCTACAAAAATATACGCTTCTTATAGACGGTAAATGAAAATCGCACAATATATTATGTGGAATTTATTTTAGAAATTGGCTCTAGTGTCCGTCGTAAAGTTTCTTACGATCCATTTCATGGAATTTTAAGATTACAATTATTACTTCTTCAATAACTCCAACTAAGAAATCCATAAAATGACAACCATAGCGAAGTAAAGGTTATGCACACTACGTTTTTTGGCAATAGCAATCCTACGGTAACAGAATTTCGGTCTTAAGTACGTTTTCCAATAAGAAAAGAACGTGACTTGAAAATTATAGTTCGCTTCATTATACGATACGGAGTATTATCTACTCGGTAGTTTAGATAATCGAATATCAAGAAAGCTTTTTTAAGAAACTTTTTGCCACCTGCCCCCGTAGCATGCAGCCGTGATAAGGCCGCGATAGCAATTTTATCACACATTTTATCACATCAATCTGTCAATTGTATGGGAGTTTGACAGATAAGTAGGTGCAAATATTCGTTATCGCGGTGGTTTTGTTATGTAGTGCCCATATTTTTAAGAATTAGTTTAGGTGTAACTATTGAAGGTGTAGGTAGGTAAGGTCAATCGAGTGTCAATTGAAAAAATATCTCACAAGTTCGGACAGATGAGTCTCTCTCCCAATTTTCTACTGGGTGGGTATATATAACAGGATGATAACAATGTTATATTCAAATTGACGCTACTCATCGGATTCAAATAAAACAAAAAGTGTGTACGGATATTCTCTTTGCAAAGTCCAAAGGCATTCAGCAACAATGCATTTTAAAACAAGTGTGTTTTATATAAACTCCGCTTGACCAGGTATATCCAGGCTTATTCTCGCACGAAAATTGTAAATTTCAAACACAAAAAGGATGCATATCCTATCCCTGGAAAATCCGGTTTGAAAGCCACAACAATGTCATGAATAAATTTCAATAGTTGTCGGCGACAGAACAATATATTGTATTCGCGGGCTTCCTCCTCCTAAAGGTGTCAAACTCAGATATCTTCAGGAAAGGACAGATTTAGTACCTACCTGGATTCTTCCGGTAGGTAAATGTGAGTATTATCTACCAACTTGTTTGCTAAAATTTAAATTATATGCCAAAGCTTCTGCATCATTACTTTACTAGAATCCTCATTTATGTGTTTTATATAGCTTTGTCTTTTGGAGTACCTATTTGCGAAACCATGTGACCAAACATAAGAGATGCCAAAGATACACTGATGTAACTATAACTTTTTATTACGATTCCCAAAATAATGTTCAAAACAAACAATGACCTACTTGCATAATTAAGCAAACCAGTTCTGTGGTGTCTTTAAACTTCATTATTGATCATAAAGCTCAGCCAGGTGTTGTTGAATACGGATTTAACTCAGAAACTATCACCAATATCAAACTACGGAATAATATCTCTGAGGGCCAATTAGTGCTCGCGATCGGCAACCGCCGAAACTTTGTCGAATTTCTGTCTTTGCGATACACAAAGCTATTAATTAAAGTTATGTTTCTATTGGGATTTTGAGTGGATTTCATTGATTGTACCAATAGAGTGGCTGGTTAATAGTGACCGATACCTATGCCGATACTTAAAACTTGGTTATTGCTGCTGTTATCAAACAAACAAAAATTTAGAAACATCACAATTCTGATTTCCTTTGATCTAAAAATTCACTTTAATCGAATCGTATTTCAATATTCAAAATCAAAAGAAGCAATCATCGGGCAAATAACAACAAACACATTTTTATTGTGTAAGTCAGAGCCAATAAAATAAAAAAACGCTAGCCGTGGTTGGCCAACGAAGGCAATCTATTTAATTATTCGCAATTGTACACCAATCCGAAGCGCAATCCCGACGGCCGAAAATTGCATTTTTATTCCCTCGTGTAGCTCAAAATTATAGAGGAGTAAATTGCACTCGCCGAAATACCGGAAACTATTTTCCGTGTTGCAACCTTACATCAATTCAAAAATTATTTATTTTATTCCGTATTCGCACACCGAAACATACTGTGTAATTATTATGAACCGTGTTAAGCGGATATCAAAATGCCGAAATTATTTCAACTTCCCATCTTTTAAAAACAAGTTTTCATTTTATATTCTTTGATCCCTAGAAGAGCTCATAAGAGTTTTACCAAGAAATGCGTTATTAAATGAAAAATGAGATCAAGCTTCCTTATATGAGTCCAATATTTAATAAGTTTTACGCTTTTAAATTAATATTGCAGGAAATTTAATTATACTTATTACAGATCACAGAATTAATAATTATAGTAGGTACTTTACAGATGACTCTTTTTTTCAAATCTATACATTATCAAGTTTTTTTTGTTAATCACTGGTACGTTGCACTTCTAATGAATGTGGGATTGGATCTCTGTGGTAATTAGATGATTTACAAACGATGAAGTATTATGGTTTTTAGGCGAAGATGTGAGAAAGAGAAGGTGATAGAGTTACGTGGTACGAGTGCGAGAGAGAGAGCGCATCAGTATGGGATTTTGTGAAGAAGCCAAATAAAAACTTGAAGACTCAATAAACTAAAGATTTTTCCGTAATCAAAGAAAATAATTTAATTTCATATTCCCGTGCCGTAAGTCCGAAACATACTGTAAATTATTATGAGATTTATACCTTTCAATATGCTGAAATTATTTTACTTTTCAATAAGAGTTCGCACTCGAACCAACATAATTAAACTGCCTGTCATTCCTGGAAATCACATTATTTGATTTATTTTACTTGCGAAAATACGTAGCAGAGTTTAAATATGTAAAGATAAAATATATTTTAATTAAATGGGCGGCTTTGTAAGTTTCCGTAAGTAATTACTACATTTATTACAATCCGGGTCGCTCGCCGACTCGACTACCCACACGATGGAAGAAGAATTCAATAAGTTCACGTTATTAGATTTTCCACTACACTAAATCAAATAATCTAGTTCATTTTTGAAGTACCATTCTCTAAAGTTATACAAACAACTCTTGCGTGAATGTATTTTTAAATACCTACGTTGAAGAAATACAGATAAATAAAAATTATTATATTTATGAAAGATCTCAAGCTGTTTTTTCTCGAACGATACGATATTATTTAATGTTACTACAGGCATAGTACCTACAGGTTAACATAGCTTTTATTAATAAAATAAATAAATAAATCGTTGTGTACCTATTAGTTGTCAAAATCTTTATCAACTTCAGCAAAATACGTGCTTGATATCCAAGATGTTTTGTATGATCTTTATGTGCTGTTATTTAATCACTTCGGTTTCCTTTAAAATTGACCAGAAAGGTTCGGTTGGGTAATACCAGCACCAAGTTTTAGTCTAATGCTAAACATGTTATTCTACCAAATTCTAAATTAAAATAAAAACCATTTTGAAAACATACCATGTTTGGGCTACTCCAGACACGATACTGTTAATTTTTTATGATATATTCCTCAAATAATACCTTCAAATCCTCATATGTCAAAAAAAAGAACCGATTTGGAAAGTGTCAAACTTGTGTATTTTTTTATTTGAATTTCATTACAAAAAGTGTTGGTATAAAATAAAATGCTACGTAAACTCCTGAAGAATTATTACGAAATTCGCGCTTAACTAAATTGACTTACATAAGTACATACCTACACATCATTGTTGCTTGAAGCATGTAACGCGGTTTCATACATGACGGATGTTGCTTTCAAGCCTGCCTGAGTTCAAATAATAATATCAGTGGGTAGGTAACCTATTTATTTGTACCGTCGAGGAAAATAGTCTGCGCTGGAGGCAAACTGAATTAACCTGGGAATAATTAAAACAGTACCTAACAACAGCGAAACTCAATCCTCCACCCTATTATATTCTGCAGGATGGCGACATCAGATTTTACGTCCCGAGTGGTCTCTTGAATCTTGAAATATTTTGGCTAAGCTTAACCATACAATGGCCTCAATTCACGCCGTCCACTTACTAATTCTAATTCTTAGTAGCGCTGTCACTTTCTTAACTTTGACATAAGAACAGGATAGCAAACAAATACGTGAGTTTGACATTTCTTATCTGACATAAGACTGCTTAAATTAATTAAAATTAGTGAGCACGCTCTATGGTCATTCCTTATTTAAAGCGCCGTACGTCAAATTAAGAATGTCAAAGTCACGTGTTTGTTTGCTATCCTGTTCTTATGTCAAATTTAAGAAAGTGACAGCGCTACTAAGAATAAGAATTAGTAATAGTGCGTCCTGAATTAACACCAATGTGTAAGGAGAATAAAATACAAGTACCACAGTAGGTGCCACATCCATTCTGTTTTCAATACGTTGAAGTGTACACAGAAAAATATGCAAAAAAATATAAAGAATAAATAGAAACTCAAAGGAATGGAACACAAACGCGCGCATTCTAGGAAAGGGCCTCTTTCCATCCTCTTTCTTAAGAAACAACAACAAACTTAGAAGCAGAGCCAAGCCTATTTTAATAGCACAAAAACGAAATGGATAAGGATTTATTATTATACAGAAAATAAGGTCATTTTATTAGGTATAGGTCCTCGTAGAGGCCTTAAGATTATTATTTTGATTTTGCGTTGTTTGAGAACGCCTGTGTGCAAAGGATCCATTATCCTCTATTGTCATATTCCTACGAACGTTTTAGCGTGACCCAAAAACGGAGCAAAGGTAACCTCTGCCTTTTAGATGTACCTATTTACTTCTCTAAAAAGGTTTCTATTGCACGTATTTGATTGTATCGACTTCTACAAAGGTAGGTACGGTTGAGGACCCAGAATTGTTGGTAGTTACTTCAGAATGTGAAGCTATTCCTCAAAGGTTAACGAGTTGTACGGAAAACGGATAGTTGAGTAAATCTTGATACTGTTTGGGATTCTATTTGATTTTGCAAAGTGTCTGATTATTGAGGGTCGTTCGGGATAGATATTAATAGGCATAAAAGCTGTAATAGATTATAGATATCTATGTATACAGGGTGTAAGGGACGCAAACTGATAGGAATTGCGCAGTTAACGAAACTGAACAACTTTTACAAGGAAATTCTTTCAGGAAATGAAAAAAATAGCTTTCTTATACAAATAAGTAGTTTTTCGTTAAATTGATAACTCAATAAGTACCAGCGCAAAAACAAAAATTGGAAATTCGATATGACTACTAAAACTAATTTAGTATCTAATTTGATTACGCCTGTGATATTATTCAAACGCCTTCATATTATTTTGTTACTATATTTCAATTTCAATTTCATTTATTCAATAACAGACAATCTGTGTGCGAAATAACATAAAATAGCTTATAATATAAGATACACTTTAACTTAAGTTACACTATGGTCAATAAATAAACAAACTGCAAACCTAGGTTGAAGACAAGTAGAAAACTCAAATATGATGACGGGGGAACGAGCCTACCCTGAAATAGGGAGAAATCTATCTAGATCGCTTGTATGAAACCATTTTACTCTACATATATCCCTCGTCATCATATTTCTATTATGATTCGATAATTTATAAATGCCTACCTGATTATTCGGGAACGTTCCATCCTTGTCTATCGCGTTGACCTGCGTGACCTTCGTGCCGATGGGTTCTCCTTCTAGCACAGTCTCTTGCTCTCTCTCAGTGAACAGAGGAATCTCATCGTTGACATCTTCTAGCATGATGAAGACCGTCGCTTCTGAAGCCAGCTGCTGGGCGCCATTGTTCTATATGAGGAGAAGTATTTGGTTAGCAAATATTTCATGGAGAGCAAAATTAGAACTATTAACTAAAAATATGAAGCTTAGAAATTTCACTAAAAAAACACATTCCGATCGAAAAGTTCTTAACTAAAATACACAGTGGATAATATTTTAAGTAGAAGTGTGTTTATTCATCTCTTAACTTTTCACCACGCGTCCATCTTCCATCATCTTTGTTATCGTATCCAAAAACTGTAACATTAGATTTTCTCAATAGTTCCACTTTATCTCCGCATGTGCTTTGATAAAATCGATGCAGAAATCTTCATTTGAATAGAGATTGCATGTAATATGGATAAGCAAAATATACGAGAAGGTAGATCGTTTTGCTGCAGTTTCCCCTAGTCGAGTTTTACCGGGAATTCAAATTCAACGATGTGAATTCTTTTGTATAATGGCGGATGTTTTCTGCAAATCTCATAAAAGATTGTGCTAGTTCGAATTAATATGCGCAGTGTACGTACTCAGTTATCTTTTATCTATAGTCTATACCTATAAATGCTACCTACTTATTTTAATTGCCAGAGGAAGGATCAAACTACTATTTCCAAGAAAATCTTTTCTAATTGTGCTACAGTTTTTTTTTCCTACTCTAATTCTGCAAGAAAATACGGATACTTTTATTGATATTTTTATTAGGGAACATAATATTTACGTAGGGCGTATTTATCAACTAGAAAACTATGTACCTAACCTACCTACCTTCTCAAAGTAAAGGCACAGGTTTCTTGCGGCGGACGCTGTTGTAAAGGGTCGTAACGTATCCTACGTGTATTTTTGTATTGTATTTGTAACCTTACCTCCACACGGATAGTCAGATTGTACTCCTTGATGCTCTCATAGTCCAAGGGGTGATTTACTTTTATATCCGCCCAAGTGAAACCGTTATCCGCCCTTTGTTGCAAGTAGAATGTATGGAATTTGTTCGTTTGGGCGGTCGAACCGGGCATCAGTCGGTAAAACACGGTTGGGTTATTCTCAATGCCCGAGCTGAAACACAACAAACAGATATAAAAACCAATTTTCCTCTTTCAAACAAACACAATGAAACATCTAAGGCACTTGACGTCACAACTACTTCGAAAATAAGAGATTAAAGGTTCAGCCAAACCAGCTCAAAGGCATCCATGACGCGAAACGATTGAATTTTTGTCGCTATTCCTTAAAGGAGTTAGGTACCTAGTGTTCAGTGGTTGTGATCACTATTATAAATCTTGGGGGTATGGCTGAATCTCAAATGCTTGGGAACTGAAAGGCTTTTATTGAAAAATATTTCTTTGATGAGATTTTAGAGAGAAGAATGAAAATTTATACTGGTTATACACACGAATTATACGTTTATATAAAGAATTGTCGTGTGACTATTCTTAATAGGTAAATTAGCAGATTTTAAAATTGTCGTTTAGTTACATGGTTTGAGATATTATAAGCAACCATTTAAAAAGTCATTCTTCTTTCTAACAAATAACATGTCAAATATATCGAGCAAACCATTCGCACTAATATTTATTTACTTACTGCGATATTTCAGTTACCCAAGGTGGATAATTATTTGAAATATTAATTCAATTACACTCAATTCTCGTGTAACTATGGAAAAATATAGTGGATTCTAAATAATTTTATCTTACGTAATTCAAAGCCATATTAAATTCATACTTTACTAGTTACGTTTCTTTTATTAGTAATAGCTAAGTTACTTTGTCTTTATTTAAACAGTGCAAAAAGAGTGCAAATGATTCCCTCGTTCTTTTAAAATCAAATTCCGATGAACATTTAGTAAAAGTGAGTTAGTATGGTTTCGTCCATATTGGGGTGAGTCTGAAACGTGTGGTTTAGGAACAGATAGACATTCGGTGTGACCATATCACCAGCTTCGTGTAGTGATGCTTAGAATGCACTCGTATCATTACAAACTGTATTAAAACTTTTCGACGTCATATACTTTTTACAAAAATATTACTAAGTACTTACCTATATCAGATTGATAAGATTAATGAATAATTTCAAACTTAGATCTATTTTAATAATAATGTACAATTAATCGTATATCATAGTATGTATGCCGATAATAGTACCTATGTGTGAACTCAAAAAAACAAATTTACACAAAAACCAATGACTGTCAAATAATAGTTTCCATGATATTAACTATGACGTCGATTCATTGTTTTACTACAGGATGTTTTAATACAAGTGCTGAAAAAGCTTTATTCTGATAAATGTCAACAATTTTTTTTTATTTATTTTAAACTTCAAGCATTTTTCGTAGAATAAACTTTAAAATGTCCAACATTTTCCATATATGCATGAGCACGTAATAACTGAACGAAAGTACGAAAACAAATTTATATTTTTCCACTCGTGTACTTCCAATTTGCGACATAAATAAAGACTCTATTGAGAACATAATATTTCCATTAGACTTATCATAAATAAGCATCTGCTTAGGTATTTATTATTCGCAGACGTAATTTTCCAATGAGTACCTAACGAACGGTCAAACTGATTAATTTCTTTCGATCCAGTTTAATCAAGCGAAGTGCGTAGAAAATGGATATTTTTTTTACAAAAAACGTATATTAATCTGTCTGATACACTATAAAGTTTTAGTTATAACATAAAGTTTTAGTTTATATTAGTTGTTGTTTACCATACAAATATATTTTGTGATGACATTTTATTGGTGACCGATATAACTCGGTATGTGCCGGGAGAAGTTGTTTGTTTCCGTAGGCGCATAGAAAACCGTTTTTGTACGCCGCGCCTACTACGCCGGTTTGCAAGAATGTCAAACATTTATCAGAACAAGGCCTTAAATAACTTATTCAAATCGATGATGAATGCAGGCTTATAACCGGACGATACGATGCAAAAAAATACGATGCAATCACAAATAGGTAAGTACCTAAGTTTTAAATGAGAACTGTTGCACATTCATTACCTACTCGTCAGTAAAATACTTACTAGAATTCGTAGACTAGAATCCTCGAGAAGGCTATCATTTGCCAAAAATACTAAGTTCCTACTTGACAACGAAATTAAAAATTTGCCTATAAAGAGTAAAAGAACAAAAAAATATAGAAATTTCTAATAAATGAACGAACATCGATGTGAAAAAGGTTTAAAGGCATAGCGCCAGAATAAACAGCTTAATAAATTGAAAGTTACGACGAAATCAATGTTTGTGCATTGAATGATTGATTCCGCCAGCAAAATTAAATTAGAAGCAAAGAAAATTAAAAAATTCTTCAACATAAAAGACTTCACGATTGCCTAAGATCTACGAACTAAACATATTGGTATTCATGCTGAGTTCTCATGAGACATCGCAATAATCTGGATAACTCGAAGAAATGCGCTGATGACTCAGCCTACATGCACAATACAACTGACACAGACGCTCGTAACATTTGCCTAAACCTCTCACGTTATGTTCAAAATCTTCCAAAAGATAGCTCTTCAAATAACTACTTTGTTTCCATCTCTCTACAATTTCTTCTAGCAGCTAATTCCAATATTTTGCATGCTTTAATTTTGCAAATATATGAGGTATTCACTTTTAAAAGATTTTGAACAGTCGTTTTATTCGTGAATCCCGTTCCTTGTAAGCAGGTGACCCTTGCACGCCGGTGTAACACATAACGCGTGCTTCGTGACAATGCGGTCAGTCGAGACATCAAGATCAAGAGTCGGATGATCAGATCACCGGTGAGAGGCAAATCATAACGATTGTCAGGACGCGCGCGGTTCAGTCGCCATCCCCGACTCCTGTCCGAGCCGAATCCTGTTTGCTTTTAATTCCATTGAAATTCAAAGCGAACAAAACTTCTATGTCTAGAAATATCCATTAGAATGCTGGACGAATCTTGACTTCATAGAAAATTTAGATCGTCAGCGCTGCTGATGCGTCAACGCGTTGAAGTTTTAACACAGAAAAATATTTTTGACATGTTAACATTCAACTGGATACGTTCAGACATGAAGCGATTAAGCTCGGGCTATGAGACGGAACGGCGATATGGTCCGCGGCGTCGCACACTGCGTGCAGGTGCCGGGCTGCGTGCGGTGCCCACTGCCCACTGCCCGTGCCAACAGTTACACGCACCTTGCTTTCACAGACACCACTTTGGCGCCCACGGGCAAGTTCTCTCGAATGTAGATCGGGCCGTACACCACGTGGTCCCACACGGGGGGATTGTTCGCGCGATCCACTACGTCTATCTGGACCTCCACGGTTCGGGACAAGGGCGGGAAACCCTTGTCTTGAGCCATAGCCTCCAACTTGTAAGTCTCTCGCTAGTGGGGAAAGAGTCGATGGAAACAGACAAAACCACGTCGTTAGTAGTGTTAGGAGGGGAGGAGCGGCGAGCCCTGGGGCCCGCTGCGCCTTATACCAACCTTGCTTTCACACTGGTCACTACGGTACCCACTGTGACATTCTCTTTGATGTGAACGGGGCCATACGTGGACATGTCCCAGATGGGGGGCTTATTGTTCCTGTCTACCACGTCTAATTCAACGTCCACGTCTGCGGAGGAGGGCGGGGCGCCCCGGTCGGACGCGCGCACGCGCAGACGGTACCTGTCCCGCTACAGATACACGGGTCAGAGGTCAGCAGGGATAACAAAACAAAATATAACTCAAATTATACAACACATATGGCTAATAAATAATTAAAATAATTCAAAAACAAATTCAGTATCTTTCTCTTTCAAATATGTTGCAATTATTGGCTAATCAATGTTCGATGAAAGATATGTTGAAACGAGCATTCGTCTCGCGCACATTCAGTAAGCCAAACTAAAAGGGAAGAATATACAGAGAATTTACAAGTGTCGTACATTCGTCTTCTAGTGCTCGGCCTCGCAACATCGAGCTTACTTACAGTAGGTAGCATTCCTTATTGTAGCCAATTTCAGATGGTGCACAAACAAAATTGGAAACAAAATGTTCATGGATTATTTTACAAGTTTCGTCTGTACAATAAGGAAAAAGACAAACTGTACATTATAATTACTTTTTACAATAATTAAACTAAACTAATTTTAAAATAAAAGAACGAAACGAAAAGCAGGCAATGCATGCAGCTCTGCATACAAGACAATGGCGGAAAGGTCAGGTTGTCAAAGGTGGTTTAGCGACCTCATACGACTACAACGAAACGACACTCATTTAAATGGGTATATTACAAACGATGGACGTTACGGTTACTGTACAAATTTTGAAATAGAGAACGTAGCCCCTTTCACAGAAGGAATAATGTCACAACTGGCAGGATGCGATGGCCAAACTGCCGGTCAGGCAATCTGCCCATCACATGGTTATGTAACTAATATTATACAAATTATCATTATACTGCCGCCCTGTAAAAAATTTCATAATTATCATGATAATACTATTTTACATGATCTAGCATGAGTGGTCGTCTAGCTCGGAACAGAGTCGGGCGGATCGAACCACCCCGGCGGTAATCGTCCGCAAACAAAACTGGAGATTAGTAACAAAACATGTACGTACATAAAATACTGAAAGGTATCTCAAAGCGTAAGCTTCTCAAATCAATTAATCGATTATTTACTTACAGTAAAATAAACTTCAAACTAGTCAGTGCGAAATATACAGAGGTGCTCTTACAGAAACTGTACATGTTTTAGAACTAAACATAGGTCTCAACGGTGAAATATTTACAGCAGTATTATCACTGTTTAGTATTTATTTATACACAAGTCGTATTTATCGGTAAGATAGTATGCGAGTAAGTGCTGCGGAAATAAACGTTAACGAAGGTCGAGTGCGGAGCCGGCGTCGGCGGCAACTCAAACTAACAGTGCTGCAAGAAGAACAAGCCCCCAGGCGGGCCCGGGGTGGCCGTTCACCCCGTTCAATGGACAACTACTCCTCACCCAGGATTGACCCCCTCCACAGCAATTTACAGCAGCAGTCAATTTAGAACTATTTACATGTAAAACAACTGAAACGTGTGCCAATTGAATCCTAGGGCTTGTAGGTAGCACTCATCCACCAAACTTTGTAGTAAAGTTGATCCCTTTCATGCGTCACGCTTGTCACACGCTCACATTATGTTAGACTTATATCTAAGTTAGATGTAAAAGTAATACTTACGTCGAGTGGCTTCTTTAGAACGATCCAACCCGATTCGGGCTGGATCTCGAAATATTCGATATCTTGAGGATTGTAAGGAGCGCTCAACGTGTACACGATAGCTCCGTTATTATCCGCATCTTCGTCAGATGCTGATACTCTTAGAATGTTTGTGCCGATACTGGCATCTTGTTTTACATTCTCCACGTATTTCTGAAAGACACAGTACAAAAGCATATCAAGTAACAGTCAGTATAGAGACAGGCAGATAGAATGGTACATAAAATGCGCTGTGACGCGCAAATTTTTTAGATAATTTTTAGATAATTTTAGAAAATCACGCCTTTATCCCTAGAGGGGTAGGCAGAGCAAAAACGACCCAAACAAAAGTCGCTCCGCCACGTCCGACAAGTTTTTAGGGTTATTACAGATGATAATGTATATTGCTATAGTGACAGGTTGTCAGCCCATCGCCTATAAATTGCAATACACTTAAAACCGCGAATCCCTTAGCTGGCTTTTACAGCATGCCCGGGAGGAGATGCAGCTGGCACATTCTAAGTTTTTCTATCGCTCCCAGTCCAGCATGGAAGAACAAATTTCCAAATCCAAATTTTTTAGTACCATAATATGCTATCTGCCTATCCCTGTAACAGCAAGTCACTTTGCTAAGCCAATTAGTGTTTTCATGCAAGGTTGTGCGTTTACTACCTACTATGTACAGTACACTATTGCTTACTTGTCGGTCAAATAGCGGTGGGTTGTCGTTGACGTCAGTGATTTCAACAGTAAACGAGCAAACACCTTCCAGGGAAGGCTCTCCCTGGTCCGTAGCTTTTACTGTCACAGATACAAACTTTCCATCGTCTCCTTCTCTGTCGAATACTTTATTCGTCGATACTTCACCAGTTTCTTCGTCTACAGTGAATTTAGTTCCTTTCTGGTTCGGTTGTTGTACTATTGAATATTTAACTTGACCGTTGACTCCTTTATCTTCGTCGGTCGCGTGTACTTTTATAACCGGGCTACCGTTAGGCGCGCCTTCTTCTACTTTCGGGAAGTACGTGGGGCAGTCTTTGAAGATAGGTTTATTGTCGTTAACATCAGTGATGAAGACTACGACTACTGCAGTCGACGTGTGAATCGTCGCATCACCGTTCACGCAGCAAGCGCCGTCGTCTAGAGCCGTGACATTCAGTTCGTATTTGTCTCGGTCTAGTGATATTGCCTTATTGTGCAGTCGGATTACACCGGTGATTTCTTCAATGACGAACTGGCCAGAACTTGTGCCGCCTCCGACGAAACCGAATCTGACGTTATCGCCGTCTTTGTCTGATGCTACCACAGTAGTGACTAGTGTGTTTGGTCCGGCGTTTTCATCTACATTGGGCGTGTATACTTGTTGGGAGAATTTAGGTTCTTCGTCGTTCTTATTCTTGGTGTATACTCGGACGGTAGCTGTTCCGGTTTTGGCCGGTTCTCCCTTATCTTTGGCGGTGACGACGAATTCATAGTAAGCGTTGTTATTGTCGGCATCCAACTGTTTGTTATTCGTGATCATCCCGTTTGAGTCGACGCTGAAGTGGTCATCTGGAATTTGCCACCAAACATTGCTTTTAAATAAACGGTAAAATGAATTAGCTTCACCTACTACGTGTCTAAAAACACTGACAGTATATTTTGAACAAATAAGAACAATTTTATTTTATGTGTTTGGTTCATTAATTTATTAATGAAATAATAACATACTATGGTCACACACATCACAGGCGGACGGCATGGTTAACTTTATGGTTTGTTTGTAAGGTTCTTGAAATAGGCTATTTTCCTACTAGTCAAATCAGCAACTTTTTATGAAATGTCAAAACGCTTTTTTGTATGAAAATTGTGAGTTATGTCGTCAATGGCTTGTAAATATTGACTACTCAAATCAATAACTTCTATATATATTTTAAACTCGATTATTAAATCTAAATGTGCATATTTTTTTATATGGTGAATGAGATCCACAATATTTTAGCCATCAGTTTTAAGTATATAAACGTTTTGAATTTTTTTAGCCACCCCGAAACATGCCTATTCTTAGATCAGCGCCACCTAGACAACCTTAGTGATACCACGTGCACACTCATTTGTGAAAGTAGCGATAGATGGCGCTAGTGACTAGATTTCACAAAGCTAACATCAATGGTGATTGTTGGTTGGTGTTGGTGTACCTTTGAAATTAAATAATTTATGGTCCAAAAATGGTTCTTTAGGTATTTTATAAGTAAGTATACCTGAAACTAAATACTCGATCTCAGCGTTCTTCCCGGAGTCAGCATCCATGGCTTTGACCTTCAGGATGCTGGTGCCTAAAGGAATGTCCTCGTCGACGTTGTGCGCCTGGTAGTCGGGCAGCTCAAACTTGGGTGCATTGTCGTTCACGTCTGTCACTCGGATCGTCAGCTGGAATTTGAGATAAAAATATAATTAATATGATAAATTCTGTAGAAAGTTCGAAGATCACTCTTTTAATTTTTCATACAACAGGGCTACTATTTCGTCTTTGCATAGTGTCTTCTTTCTATATCTACACTACACTAAATAAGATTTTAATACCTACTCGAAAATTTCGATACTTAGATGGCGTAGGTAAGTAGTACGAATTCGGACTCCTCATAGAAATTGGATTTTGAACATAAATAGATAAAATTAATCATTAAATCTTAAAAGATAATATTGGATTCTAAAAACACCATACAAGCAAAAAAATCTTGCTTGTGGTACAGTTAACGGAACGGAAGTAAAAGTTTAACGGTCGTCATGTATTGTTTTCCGTTACCTAGCATAAGCTCCTTCTGATAGAGGAAGACATGAAAGTTACTCGATTATAGTATACAACATTCAATTTATTCAACGAGTGAATTCAACACTTACCTCAACAGACGTGGAAAATCCTCCAGAATCTTCAGTGGCGGTGACGACCAAGGAATAAACGTGGGGTTGTCTCAGGTCTTCAAAGTCTAGCTCCTTAGCCAACTTGACGATGCCTGATGTGGGCCCGATGTTGAAGGTACCTGCCCCCTGACCCTGGGCCTTTAGGGTGTAGCGAATCTCCCGGTCGGCAAAGGATTTCGCTTTCACGGATATGATACTGAAATCGGACAAATAAAGAAACGTTCAATATTTTTTCGAAAAACGAAGGGAGAAGTGATTGTCATAAAAAAACTATATCAGAAAAGCTGCGTATAATACAGATAATAGTAGATTCATAGACTAGGGTGGAAGAGAATCAATTCCCGAGGTAGTTAGACGCCCGAGCGCAGCGAGGGCGGCTATAGTCCGAGAGGAATTGATTCTTCTACCCGTGGCAATGACTCTACTTTTCATTTAGAATATGAGGAAAATAAAACTAGTTGTTAATACAAACTAAGTATTTATTGTTAATAAAGTAGGTACCTATTTAAAATTAATAGTCATATTGGTACAATTATTGAAACTAAAAGTAACATTTTTTTAATTTTGTCGCGGCACTCGCATCGCAAGTTTGCGCTAAATTCACACTGGCCAGTGACACTAGCTGGTTAAAAAGTCACGACATTTCATAAAGTTTTTTTTTTAATATGAAAAAAAGTCTTCACAGCTGACAGCAATTCAAGCAGTTCTATTTTTAAAGTTCATTCCCGCCCTAGGGTGGGGATGAAATTTGTATGAGTTATTCCTTCCCTGTGAAAGGAAAGCAGCATCTTCCACCCAATAGTCAGATCAAAACAACACTACTTTCCGAGTATGAGAAATGAAAAAAAAATTCTGTTAGTGTTTACACACTTCAAATTGAAGAGCAAAAATGATTGGTGAAAATGGAGTTTAATTTTTAAATCAATCAATCACGTCCCTTCCGAACCGAGGGGGCACGAGCCTACCCTATTTTTTTGTTAATATTTGAGATAAATCCGATATTAAAAATATTTTAGTTCCTTCAAAATTAGGGATCATAAGAGCTTTTTCCGTCATAGTCCTTAATAATAATACTTCCATGCTGGACTGGTATTGATAGAAAAACATAGAATGTGCCAGCTGCATCTCCTCCCGGGCATGCTGTTAAAACCAGCTAAATCGCCGTTGTACATGATGTCTCTAGTTTAAGTTTAGTTTAAGTATCTGTGTGTACAATAAAGGATTCGAGGGGTTCAGTATATTGTATTTTAGGCGATGGGCTGACAATCTGTACAGCAATATACAGATTAACATATCTATCTTAAACAACCCTCAAAACTTGTCAAACGTGGCGGAACGACCTTTGTTTGGGTCTTTGATGCTCTGCCTACCCCATTAGGGATAAAGGCGTGATTTATGTATGTATGTCCTTAATAAAAATTAGCAATCTACCATCTATACTTGAATTAGCGTTGGCGTTATATTGATTCATGTCTCTGATGTAGGTACAAATTAGTCTGCCCGAGACCCAAGTTACTTCTCCGGAGGATTATTAATAATGATCCATTGAAACTGTCACCACAATCCAGAAGATCAATTTTCGGCAGTCACTGGGTGATAAATGAGTTTATGACTCTTTATCTTTTGTTTAACAGACTTTTTTATAGAAATTGTTGAAATTCCTATTGAAATAATAGATTTTCCTTTTTTACTGGAATTTAGTCAAATTCTCGTTAATGTTATCATCCAAGCAAGTAAATGCCAAACATTCATCTCCAATACGTTGGAATTGCGAAGGCGTATTGATCTATGAATACGTTGCCAAAATAAACCATTTTCAAGCTAATTAAGTCGTTTTCAGGTATGTACCCACCCACTGAATTAACAGTAACATACATAGGTTATCAAAGTGCGTTTGAAACAGTAGGAATAAATAAATAAGTAAAAATATTTTCCAATTAAATAGTGTTATTTTGTGCTAAAAAAAAGTTTTAATAAACGTAATTAATAATTGATAATAGGTACTCATCTAACAGGTAAGCTCTTCAGATTTACTCAACGTAATTTAAGAAGAAACTCTATTCTAAATATACCTATGCGGTTTTAAAAAAAACTTACAAAAACAAAAGCCTTATAAAGAAAAATACGCAAGCTCTTGTAGCACATTTTGCTAGGGCAATTTGCTCTTTAGAGCCAATCTCTATTTACTGTAACTGCAAAACAGCAATGTTGCAGTTTTTGCAGCACACATTCTTGCGTTTATAAAAGAAATACTTCTAGGGTTTAATGCGAGAAGAAAATCTCTTTATAGGCTATTTCAAAGCTGCGTTTCCGTTCTAGATTTTTTGCATAGCTGAAGCTATAAAATCCGAGACCATAAAAATATGAGCATAAAATTCGCAACACCATAATAATGAACTGTGTAATTTCAGCCTTGGATAGCAATTTTACTGTTTATTAAAATAGTTGTTAAATTCCGGACACGCTAAGTGCTGAAAAATAATTCTAAGGCCGTAGTTACCTAAAAGAAAGAGCTTACTTAAAAAGCTTTTAAACAAAACTTGGAAAATGCATTTCAAACACAGCTTCTTAGTTACTGTATAATATTTTTGCTCCTATACAACACATTTGACATGTACATAGATTTACTTACTATGATGAATAAAATGACAACTTATAATTTCTACTGTCGTACAATGTCCATTTAAACACGTATCAAATTGGATAAAAGAAAATTTATAAATTTTGTGCTAGAATTCAAATTCGTAGAAACTGCACAAAAATCTTTATTTAATTTTGTATTGGAAAATCCTACACTAGGGTTAAATTAAAATTACTTACTCAGAATCTTTCTTCTGGTTTTCGGCGATTTCAGCCTCGTAGCTGGGCAGGTAGAACTGAGGGGCTCGTTTTCCACCAACTATGCTCAGCCGTTCTTCAGGAGTTGACTGGAACCGCTTCTCATCCAGCCTTCCACTCTGAAATGCGAAATATGAAAAAATACTTTATGCATCTGAAGTAGGTCAGCCAGCTTTCTTAATAATATCATAAAATAAAAGTTAAGATTTAAAATTCGGGCAAGTAAATATAAACTTTTTTACTTAAGCACTATTTTAAAGACGCCTGTGCGAGTTAATATTTTTTTCATATTCATTTAAAATTCGACTCTATGGTATATTCTAATAATATGTTATCAATTTCAACACAGCTACAAACATACAAAAAAGTTATCAGAATTTTGAAAATTGCAATAATATATAACAAAAACCTAAGCAAAGTTTAGTAAAAACAAATAAGAAGTCTCTTGTTTTATACAAATTTAAACACAACAAGCCATAACAACCAACCCTTCTCTTAAGTATTGACTTTCTAACTATATTTAGGTCAGCCTAGGTTCGCTTCTAAGAACATGGGGGACTGAGTCGTATTCTCAAGCGTAATTTGTTCACAGTATTTCTCAAAGGTACAAATGTTATGGCTAGTTGTCAAAGGAAATAAATAGTGTATAGTTAACTACTCTCCAAAGGTAACATACTCGTATGTTATTATTAATATAAATCCAAATCTTTGGGCAACGTAAATTTGATTTGGAAATGTAATGATGTATACGTCGGCATATCCTTTTCTCAAACCACTTCGGAGTGCTTTTGAACCCCTCATATTTTAGAACTCATAAATTTGATAGAATTTACACCAGTTGATCCTCTTGCGGTACAAAGGTAGGTACTGTAGTGTAGGTAGAAGAAGATAGTAAATAACCTTCTGAAAAGTGGCCAAGTAGGCTATTGATTCTCTGTACATGCACAAATAAATCAAATTCTTACCTGATCCACAGCCTTGACGTAAAGCACGTCTTCCATATCCAGCTGGAAGGGGTCAGTGCCCCTAGTGCGGACCACGCCAGACCGCTCGTCTACCTCGAACCTGCCCCCGGTCCTCTCCCTCACGATGAAGTTGTGGGTGTTATGGTCCTTATCGGGGGACTTTACCTTATGTAGGTATAAATAATCGGATTCATACCTGATCCTCAGCTTTGACGTAGAGCACATATTCCATATCGAGTTGGAAGGGGTCAGTACCCCTGGTGCGGACCACGCCAGACCGCTCGTCCACCTCGAACCTGCCGCCGGTCCTGTCCCTCACGATGAAGTAATGTATATTGTGGTCTGTGTCAGGGTCGCGGGCTTGTAGGGTGAACACCGGGGTGTTGGGGGCGGCGTTCAGCTGGACGACAGTTTGCATCGGCAGTGGTCGGTTGATGAAGTAAGGAGGCTCGTCGTTCACGTCCTTCACGTGGATTATCACGCGCTGGTTGTCCGTGTCTGAAATGTTTTATAGTACAGTTTTAAATTATTGGTTTAATGTTAGAAGGAGATGACTAGTGAGTTTGAGAGGAACTGAAAGCTCTGAGCCTTGTAACTACCCTAACTAGGTATCTACGAAATACAAAAGAGCTATAAGTAGAGACTGTCTGATCTAGGTCTGATACAATGTAATACTAGAACAGTATTATGTGCAAAAATAGTAGGTATCAATTAGCCATTAATTAAACCCCTAACGTTGAATAGTTTCAGACAGTTCATTGAGCTTTACGCTAACCGAGCCTTTATTATGATATAAAACTGTCGACACTACACTTTATAGCTTGCTGCTGTTTTACAAAGTATGTTTATACTCAAATGTTTAATAAATCAACGGCTAATATGAAACAGCGAAAAAACACCGCTAAAATAAAAAATAAAGCAGAGTAAGCAGAATATTAAGATTAATATTTTTTCAGATAAAACCTGCCTAACATGAATATGGAGGCGCAACTGACGTTAATGGTGAGAAAATGAAGAGGGCTATTTCCAGCAGAGAGAAGAAAATATTAAGCCCAGAAAAATAAACATCGCTCCACCCTGCGCCCACATTTAGGCGAGTTCTCGGCAAATGTTGGGACAAGATTTCCGAGTTATGTAAATGCGCCTTTTGTCGTTTTGTTCGTCCCTACACAATTAGCAGAGCCCTAAATGCGTCTTATCGCGGGCTTGAGCCAGCGAGCTGGGGCGTAAAGCGCCAAACTTAGTACTTTAAAAACGGAATCCAAAGGCGAGAATGGCTTGAAGTATTTTGCAAGTAAGCTATGAATAGGAGTAAAGTAAAGATGAAAATTTTAAAGATGAAAGAGGATTTGAATAGAATGCAATCGACGAAATAATATGCAGGGAAATTTGACCAATTCAAATACAAATCTGAACTGAAACTTCGTTGTTGCTATTCTTCTAGATAGTACCCTAAGTTTATGATAAGATTAGATGACAAACAATACATAACAATACTTACATTTCAGAGCCACTGTTTGGTTAGCGTGCGATAGAAAATAAAATTTTGTTATTAGTAAACATCCCATCACCACAATACCTCTACACCCATCTATATTAACAAATTAATAAAAATAAATACAGATACCAAGAGTAACGCCACTTTATTGTACTTTAAATGCACCTACGCTAAATCACCTGTCATCAAAGAACTCTACGGCATTCGCAGAGGTACACTATATCACCTGTCATCAAATAATTCTACGGCATTCGCAATCAAAGGTAACTCAACTGATACTAGTTATTAGAGCAGAAACAGGGGACATTATCAAACATTGCCTCTAATACTAGGACCATCCTTTCCGTCCTGCGGGATTTCGTAAAGCCGAGGCATAAATCCGCCATTTCCCATAATCCCATTCCGCTCGCGTGAAACTCAAATACCACACAGCACCCTCCAGGCCCGCCACCGTGCACTGACCCTCAAATGTTTACTAGATATTTCTTTATTGCTCACCAACGAACTATAAATATTTGCACCATTGTTCATTTTTTTCGTAGATATACAAAATAGTTCCCAGACTGTACACATTGTGATCCCAAGACTGAATCCAAGACCACGTCTTTGCGTGCCACAGCTCCTTTGAACTTCGTCAACTTCTTGAATTTAATATGGATGGCTAACATTGTGACGTGACAGCTCAGAAAAATCACACCACAAGTGCGCTGACCCTTAAATGTTTACTAGATATTTCTTGTGCTCACCAACTAACTATAAATATTTACACCATTGTTCATTTTTTTGCGTATTCACTTGCAAAATATTTTTGGTTATGCATATGACTCAGCCCAGTTTAAGACGTGTCTAACTAATAAATATAGAGAACAGTTTTTGATAGAAATGTGTATCGCTGTAGTGAGGTTGGAGTTGAGTAGTAGGTTTCAGCCCATCATTGGCCATCGCCTAAATTAATTTCAATACCTACAATGAAACCCTCGAATCCAACTCGAATCCCTTTGCTGGTTTTTTCAGCATACTCGGAAAAGCACAGAAAAGAACAGCTGAAACATTCTATGTTTTCCATTACTCCCAGTCCAGCACGACAGCAAGTTTCTTTACATTGCAACATTTCTTGAAAACTGGATACAAAATCCAGGTCTATTTTGATTTCAGCCGCACACTAAAGCACAAAGGCTAACTTCTAACCTATTTCGCTTGTATTCTGCGAAAGGTTTCCTAACGACCCTTCAGAGTGAGTACATTTAGTAGTCTGGCAGCAGTTACTTAGACTACAATGGAGAGCTTAACTTGGTTTATTACCTACTGAAATAATTGAACAAAATGTGCCTACAGATCTCTTCAATATCAAGTTTAGGTAAAGTACCTATTTTGTTTCATTTTTGATTCATTGCAACGAAACGATCGGTTGGAAATAAAATACTGACATAAAATTAATATGAACAAAACATTTCTAGATTTTTTTACTCCAAGGGTGTATGATCGTTCTCTTCCATATCCACCTTCACGACGTCTAGCCACAATGGGAATAAAACCTAAGTAAACCCAAATAAATGTTGCCTGCTCAGATTTAGCCAGTGATAACTGATAACATGCTTAACATCGACACATTTTGGACCAATAATAAACAAAATCCCAGTCTACGGTAGCATCAATATTACTACCCAGTTTTTGTCCAAAGTGACTAGACATTTTTTGGAGACCATTATTAGCAAATAAGTAGGTATACCAAGGTATAACTAATCCGCTAGAGCTACACTTTACTAGGTAGGTAAACATAGTTGATACATAATTCAAGATATTCTTCAGACAACAGTGGGGGGAATGGCCGACGAGGGTGCATTTGGTAGATATAGCTGAATTTCTGGACGTAAGCCAAGAGTTCACCAACATATGTAAGTAGGCAGTTACAGTACCCATCTAGAAACTAGAAACCTAGCCACGCTTCCAGCAACCTAAGTAGTTGGCTAAGAATACGAGACAGCGTAAGTTATTGTTTTATTATTTCTGAGATTGTATGAACCTTTCTAGGAATAAAATAATTTCATATCTTGAGTAGGTACCTTGATGGTAAAATTGTCTTTGTGTATTGTTTGTCATCTAATCTTATCATAAACTTAGGGTACTATCTAGAAGAATAGCAACAACGAAGTTTCAGTTCAGATTTGTATTTGAATTGGTCAAATTTCCCTGCATATTATTTCGTCGATTGCATTCTATTCAAATCCTCTTTCATCTTTAAAATTTTCATCTTTACTTTACTCCTATTCATAGCTTACTTGCAAAATACTTCAAGCCATTCTCGCCTTTGGATTCCGTTTTTAAAGTACTAAGTTTGGCGCTTTACGCCCCAGCTCGCTGGCTCAAGCCCGCGATAAGACGCATTTAGGGCTCTGCTAATTGTGTAGGGACGAACAAAACGACAAAAGGCGCATTTACATAACTCGGAAATCTTGTCCCAACATTTGCCGAGAACTCGCCTAAATGTGGGCGCAGGGTGGAGCGATGTTTATTTTTCTGGGCTTAATATTTTCTTCTCTCTGCTGGAAATAGCCCTCTTCATTTTCTCACCATTAACGTCAGTTGCGCCTCCATATTCATGTTAGGCAGGTTTTATCTGAAAAAATATTAATCTTAATATTCTGCTTACTCTGCTTTATTTTTTATTTTAGCGGTGTTTTTTCGCTGTTTCATATTAGCCGTGATTTATTAAACCCTACTTGAGTAGTAACATACTGTTCATTGAGCTTACGCTACCAGCTTATAATGTAGTAGTTTTATATCATAATAAAGGCTCGGTTAGCGTAAAGCTCAATGAACTGTCTGAAACTATTCAACGTTAGGGGTTTAATTAATGGCTAATTGATACCTACTATTTTTGCACATAATACTGTTCTAGTATTACATTGTATCAGACCTAGATCAGACAGTCTCTACTTATAGCTCTTTTGTATTTCGTAGATACCTAGTTAGGGTAGTTACAAGGCTCAGAGCTTTCAGTTCCTCTCAAACTCACTAGTCATCTCCTTCTAACATTAAACCAATAATTTAAAACTGTACTATAAAACATTTCAGACACGGACAACCAGCGCGTGATAATCCACGTGAAGGACGTGAACGACGAGCCTCCTTACTTCATCAACCGACCACTGCCGATGCAAACTGTCGTCCACCTCGAACCTGCCGCCGGTCCTGTCCCTCACGATGAAGTAATGTATATTGTGGTCTGTGTCAGGGTCGCGGGCTTGTAGGGTGAACACCGGGGTGTTGGGGGCGGCGTTCAGCTGGACGACAGTTTGCATCGGCAGTGGTCGGTTGATGAAGTAAGGAGGCTCGTCGTTCACGTCCTTCACGTGGATTATCACGCGCTGGTTGTCCGTGTCTGAAATGTTTTATAGTACAGTTTTAAATTATTGGTTTAATGTTAGAAGGAGATGACTAGTGAGTTTGAGAGGAACTGAAAGCTCTGAGCCTTGTAACTACCCTAACTAGGTATCTACGAAATACAAAAGAGCTATAAGTAGAGACTGTCTGATCTAGGTCTGATACAATGTAATACTAGAACAGTATTATGTGCAAAAATAGTAGGTATCAATTAGCCATTAATTAAACCCCTAACGTTGAATAGTTTCAGACAGTTCATTGAGCTTTACGCTAACCGAGCCTTTATTATGATATAAAACTGTCGACACTACACTTTATAGCTTGCTGCTGTTTTACAAAGTATGTTTATACTCAAATGTTTAATAAATCAACGGCTAATATGAAACAGCGAAAAAACACCGCTAAAATAAAAAATAAAGCAGAGTAAGCAGAATATTAAGATTAATATTTTTTCAGATAAAACCTGCCTAACATGAATATGGAGGCGCAACTGACGTTAATGGTGAGAAAATGAAGAGGGCTATTTCCAGCAGAGAGAAGAAAATATTAAGCCCAGAAAAATAAACATCGCTCCACCCTGCGCCCACATTTAGGCGAGTTCTCGGCAAATGTTGGGACAAGATTTCCGAGTTATGTAAATGCGCCTTTTGTCGTTTTGTTCGTCCCTACACAATTAGCAGAGCCCTAAATGCGTCTTATCGCGGGCTTGAGCCAGCGAGCTGGGGCGTAAAGCGCCAAACTTAGTACTTTAAAAACGGAATCCAAAGGCGAGAATGGCTTGAAGTATTTTGCAAGTAAGCTATGAATAGGAGTAAAGTAAAGATGAAAATTTTAAAGATGAAAGAGGATTTGAATAGAATGCAATCGACGAAATAATATGCAGGGAAATTTGACCAATTCAAATACAAATCTGAACTGAAACTTCGTTGTTGCTATTCTTCTAGATAGTACCCTAAGTTTATGATAAGATTAGATGACAAACAATACATAACAATACTTACATTTCAGAGCCACTGTTTGGTTAGCGTGCGATAGAAAATAAAATTTTGTTATTAGTAAACATCCCATCACCACAATACCTCTACACCCATCTATATTAACAAATTAATAAAAATAAATACAGATACCAAGAGTAACGCCACTTTATTGTACTTTAAATGCACCTACGCTAAATCACCTGTCATCAAAGAACTCTTGGCTTACGTCCAGAAATTCAGCTATATCTACCAAATGCACCCTCGTCGGCCATTCCCCCCACTGTTGTCTGAAGAATATCTTGAATTATGTATCAACTATGTTTACCTACCTAGTAAAGTGTAGCTCTAGCGGATTAGTTATACCTTGGTATACCTACTTATTTGCTAATAATGGTCTCCAAAAAATGTCTAGTCACTTTGGACAAAAACTGGGTAGTAATATTGATGCTACCGTAGACTGGGATTTTGTTTATTATTGGTCCAAAATGTGTCGATGTTAAGCATGTTATCAGTTATCACTGGCTAAATCTGAGCAGGCAACATTTATTTGGGTTTACTTAGGTTTTATTCCCATTGTGGCTAGACGTCGTGAAGGTGGATATGGAAGAGAACGATCATACACCCTTGGAGTAAAAAAATCTAGAAATGTTTTGTTCATATTAATTTTATGTCAGTATTTTATTTCCAACCGATCGTTTCGTTGCAATGAATCAAAAATGAAACAAAATAGGTACTTTACCTAAACTTGATATTGAAGAGATCTGTAGGCACATTTTGTTCAATTATTTCAGTAGGTAATAAACCAAGTTAAGCTCTCCATTGTAGTCTAAGTAACTGCTGCCAGACTACTAAATGTACTCACTCTGAAGGGTCGTTAGGAAACCTTTCGCAGAATACAAGCGAAATAGGTTAGAAGTTAGCCTTTGTGCTTTAGTGTGCGGCTGAAATCAAAATAGACCTGGATTTTGTATCCAGTTTTCAAGAAATGTTGCAATGTAAAGAAACTTGCTGTCGTGCTGGACTGGGAGTAATGGAAAACATAGAATGTTTCAGCTGTTCTTTTCTGTGCTTTTCCGAGTATGCTGAAAAAACCAGCAAAGGGATTCGAGTTGGATTCGAGGGTTTCATTGTAGGTATTGAAATTAATTTAGGCGATGGCCAATGATGGGCTGAAACCTACTACTCAACTCCAACCTCACTACAGCGATACACATTTCTATCAAAAACTGTTCTCTATATTTATTAGTTAGACACGTCTTAAACTGGGCTGAGTCATATGCATAACCAAAAATATTTTGCAAGTGAATACGCAAAAAAATGAACAATGGTGTAAATATTTATAGTTAGTTGGTGAGCACAAGAAATATCTAGTAAACATTTAAGGGTCAGCGCACTTGTGGTGTGATTTTTCTGAGCTGTCACGTCACAATGTTAGCCATCCATATTAAATTCAAG
>JARACY010003530.1:0-32595 GCA_029255725.1 Scrobipalpa atriplicella | reverse complement strand
TAAAGCACATAATAAGAGTAGTGAATATTCTCTTCCCGTACCTCGCTACGCCTATGCATTAGCCAGACCTATATATCCAGTTGAAAAGCCTTGTTATTGTAACACACGACGAGACTGAAGATCCTCTTTAAGGATCAGTATATATTTCTACTCTTGCTATCACTGTAATAGTTAACGCACAATGCATTAATTGCATTAATGCATTAATTAGTCAGACAGCCTAGGGTGATGTTTTGCAATATATTCAGTCAAAAGTTGTTGTTATTGTAATACACGTCAAGTCAGGCTGATCCTCTTTTAGTATAAGATATCTTTTAACTCTTGGTATAACTCTCAAAAGTAAAGCACATAATAAGAGTAGTGAATATTCTCTTCCCGTACCTCGCTACGCCTATGCATTAGCTAATAAGAGTAGTGAATATTCTCTTCCCGTACCTCGCTACGCCTATGCATTAGCCAGACGGCCTACAAATGATGTGGTGAAATATATCCAGCTGAAAAGCCTTGTTATTGTAATACACGTCAAGTTCTGCTCTTTCTATAACCGTAACATACATGATAAGAGTGGTGAATATCCTCTTCTCCCAATAGGCGTAGTAGGAGGTCATGACCCGGGAGCAGCCCGTGGCAGCGCCCAGGATCAGGAACTCCAACTTCTGCAGGATGGGTCCGATGCGGTCGAACATCCGCCCCATCCACATCGCCACGCGCTGGAGACGCTCGTTCTCGATCTCCACGAAATATGTCTGGAAAAAGTTTCAAGTCAGATGAGATAGTCTTTCACGGAAAACACAAATTCTTAGAAAGACGCACTCAGAAAAGATCGTAACAGACGTAAAAGGAATTGAACCAAAAAGACCGTAAATTCAAAAACTGACTTACTGAAAAATATTTCATTACATTTTGGGTAAGTAAGTTGAGGTATACATATTCTATTTAGACAATCTGCCGAACGCCGCATAATATCCAGATCCATTCCTTTGTGGCATGTGTTTAGAGCATACAGAGAAATATCTTGAAAAATTAATTGTTGGTAGGTAATTCATTCCGAAGGAAAATGTTCCTACAAACATTATATTAATATAGCCTAGAACTATTTAAATCGGAAATCTATAAAATCTATAACTAACCTTGCAAGGATGCAACCAGGTGGGGTCAGGCTCGCCAGTGTCGGGGTCTATCCAGTCCTTAGGTTTGATGTGGGGAAACAGGTCAAATAGTTCAATCTGGTCAATATTGAAGTTGATCTCCCGCTCCACCATCTTCAGTTGCTCGTGAACAGCTTGAAGGGAATTCTGGCCTGCAAATAATAGAGTGGTATGGTGTAGCCAATGTATGTAATGTAGGCTACGAGCGAGCCGTATGATATGATTATTATATTTTATTTTTATTTTATACCTTTTATTATGGGCAAAGTCAAGAGCAAACAAGGGTCTAGTCTATGTCCAGGAAGAGCGAGCTCACCCAGTAAATGCACGATCGCTCATATTTTGAAGAGTGGAGGGAATCTCAGACGCAGGTGGTGAGCATAGAATATACCTCAGGGGCCTATTTCATAAAACTACAATGACAATTTGACTTGATACAAGGAAGATTATCAGCTACGCAGTGTACATCGAATTGTCACTGTCAAATTGTCATTGTCAGTTTTATGAAATAGGCCCCAGGTAGTGAAATCAGGAATCGGACGGTTATGAACTGGCGGCGGCCACGTCTTGAAAAGCGCAGGGTGCGACTAACTCTTATTGTGAACGATTGACTTTGAAAAGATGCTGACAGCCGATGAATGAACTCGTTGCACGATGAAGATGCCTTCCTTTCTTCTTAGACGAAAAGAAGCTAAACAAGCTTTAGAATACATAATAGCGAAGTAAAACGGTACATACTCAGCTATTTTGTATTCTAGCTCGTCTAGCTGAACATGAGCTTCGATCACCGATTTTTGATTTCTCTTTTTGTTGTCTTTGTATTGTCTTCTTCAGGCCATCCAAGTTTCGTCCATACTAGAAGCCTAGATGTATAACATGGTAAAACTCAGAAATAAATGAAACGAGGCATTGTCTACCCTTGCAGATCCTGCAGGAACCATTCCAAACCTTTTTTGAAGAGCTTCATATTGACATACATATCACGCCTTTATCCCTGACGGAATTATTTTAGTCTGAAATGTGTATCGATATGCTGACAGTTTTCAGCCCATGGATTGAATTTCTATCGCTCCCAGTCCAGCATGGAAGATCTTTGAGAAAAACTAGGAAGGAGCTTACACTTCGAAATATCGGTGATATAGTCCTTAATACCCAGGGCTGCCCATGAGATGCGAGTGAGGCCGGATAAGATATGCCGTTCCAAGTCAAGGAGGAGTTTCTTCATGAGGATCAACTCAGCAGGAGGAAAGGTACTTGGCTGCTCTGTATTCCAATATCACTTACACTTCGTAATATCGTTGATATAGTCCTAAACACACAGGGCTGACCACGAGATGAGAGAGAGGCCAGGTAATATTATGCCGTTCTTTGCTTAGTCAATGAGTTTCTTTATGAGGATCACCTCAGCAGGAGAGTACTTGGCTGCTATGTATTCGAATACCACTTACACTTGGTAATATCAGTGATGTAATCTTTTATACCCAGCGCTGCCCACGAGATGCGAGTGAGACCAGGTAAGATATGCCGTTCCATATCGAGGAGTAGTTTCTTCATGAGGATCACCTCAGCAGGAGTGAGGGACTTAGAGCCAGAATTGTATTTGGCTATTATGTATTCCAGAGCCTCCAGTTCGTAGTAGAGGCGGTCCTTCTGCATTGCCACGTCGCGAATGTTGGCTGGGAGGTCGTAGCCTGAAAGAAGCGTAGAATTTTGTATTACTTAAAATGGTTATGCAGAATGAGGATAGTTACTATAAGTGTTTAGTAATTATAAAGAAGGTGAACTCTCTCTTCAAATAAGGCACCTTCGAAATACCAGCACAGTAAGTACATCACCTCATCAGCTTTTGCCCAAAAACTGGCGAAAGAATAAAACCCGAAACAGGTCAAAAGCTGCAACAGCTGTACCGAGTTCGCCAATCTGCCACCCTAACGCAAGGTGAAAGACAATTTTCCTTCATTTGGAGGAGACATTTGTCCAGCATTACAGGGTGTCATAGTAAGTAATTCATTTACCCAATCGTTCCATCACTTCAGCTTCTAATATTATTTGGAAGATTCCCTTGTCGAAGTTGGGTTGGAACTCCAGCCCGTACTCTGCTATCAGTTTGTGCACTGTCAAGTCTCGCCAGGACACGTCAGTCTACAAAATATTAATTAATTAGAACATAAATTCTTCAAAAGTTAGAATGTATAAGGGCCTACTAGGTGAGCTAGCTCCGTCGTCGACTCTACTCTGTCGCTCCTGACTTGGACTGGAATCTAAAAAAACGAAGCGTAAAGAATGTAATAGAATAGGCTTTCGGGCTTTTAAGACAAAAATATATAGTTACCAGTCCTTCCTTGGCCAACAAAGATACTGAACTTGGAGACCTGACGTTTTCGTAATGCTGCCCTGGTATTCTCATTAGCATCACTGAAAAAAGACGATTCAGAATGTTTGAGAGCCATTGCTAATTCGCAAGATTCGACATGGCCCAGCAACAGCATGCAAAACACGCAGGACTGATTTCCATAACGTCGCTATTGATCTAAACTAAACAGTAAGCAGAACTTGAAAATGCTTTTGAATTACTGGAATAGGAACTGGATTCAAAACAAAATTAAACAAAATTATAACAACAAAACTGCTTTCCGTCATCATCACATACTTGCTTTGTCTCTTCGGCGTTTTTCAGCAATCTCTTTGTTCACAATGTCTATGGGGCGAAGAGAGATTTGGCTACCCTTCTTCTTTGCGACATGGGCTTTCCCTGCAGCTGTCAGCGTCATACCGTTATGGATTTTGGTTGGACCTGGTTCTGGAATTGTGATAAAGTTGATGAGTGCTACATTCAAAGTTTCGTGACTCATCATATCCACGATACGACTTCTTCTTCTTGTCGTGTGGGTATCGAGTCGATCGACCCAATGAACCCTGGTGTCAGAGTTTATAAACTACCTACGATACGACTACGATATTGCCACATCCACAGGAAATTCTCTTCTGTGGCTTACGTACTAAGTTTCTGTCAGCGGTGTCACCCGCTAAAAAGTTTTCCCGTGGGAATGATGTACTTTCGCGTGGTAAAAAGCTATGCCTAGCCTAAGTTACTCAGGGTGATCTTAGCTTTCTAATGGTGAAAGAAGTATTGAGACCGGTCTTGATGTTTTTTATTTTATTCGCTACAAACATACATACATACGAAAATACTAATCTTTCCTCTTCATCATATTAGTATAGAAGTATAGACAGCGAAAATCTACTTCCGGACGCTCTGCACGTATTTTGGACTGACATTTAATACAACTTCTTTTATTTACCAAGCTCTTTCATGAAGACGACATGAAGAATGTTCTTCTTCATCATATTATCGACGTATTTGGAGGCATTGGTTACCCATTCGCTATACCTCTTATCCTCGTATTCCTTTATCGTTTTCGAAAACACTTTGTATTGAAGGAATGCTTCCTTCTTCTGCTCACAGTTGTTCAGTTCTGGCACCTGGTAAAGTATTGTTAAAGATGTTGCTACTTGCTCCAGATTAGTTCGGAAGTTCACATGTCAGAGGGTAGCACGTAGTCTTAGGATGTTTAGAATATTGATGACATTGATTGAGTTGAGAGTGTATCTAACGCCTACATGCCGCTCTCAGAAATCTGAACACCCTGATAGACATAATACAAAATGCATTGTATCATATTCTTTAAGACAATGATATAAATCAGCAACGTGCATAGGCAGTCGGGCGTTTACTTCTGAAGAATATGATCCTTGCTCACCCATTTTCCGTGATGCGACGAGAAAGAATGAATTTAGTCTGCGATGACTATGCAGATAGGATAACGAGGCCGATGACAAGCATGGCTGGAGCACGTGGTGATGATGAGATTACTCTAATTATTAATAACGTAATGCAATACCCGCTGGAATCTCATGATGGGTATCTTCATCTTGTTGAAAATCATCCTCGACCAGTAGATGGCGCCAGCGACTGGCGGGTGGTACCGCAGTAGTGGCGGAGTTTTGCGAAAGCGCTACAAAACATAAAGAAACTTTAGAATCTTTCATGTGTCAAACAGAAACAACATAACAAATATATCAATTACCACTTACCATGAATTTATCTTCAATGGCAGTGATCTCTTTGGCGAACTGTCTCATAATGTAGTCAAACTTGTTGGCAAGTTCGTTGCGAATGGCTTCTCGAGTGTCAAACTCCAGAAACTTCAACAGCACGTTCAGAGCCTCTTCTGACGATCTGGCAACGGTTTAAATGGATTGAATTTGTAAATGTATAATATGGTTTCTTTTCCATATAAGGATTTTTATCTGACATTGTCTCGTCTACAATTTTTAATGCAATCGTAGTTTTTTTTAGTCATTTTATCTCTTTTTGAGGTTTTCCCCAGTTTGGTTAGGAATGCAGACTGAATCACCTGATTATCTGGAAGAAAAAAGATTCTGTTCGTCGGAGGACATGCTAGGCCGTCGGTCCTGGTCGCGGTCTTTGATAGTGGTCGTTGTACAAACCATGTAAGAGGCCTATTAGCTGTGCTATTAGGTGGTTTAAAAACTCTGACACCAGGGTTCATTGGGTCGATAGACTCGAAACCCACACGACAATAAGAAGAAGAATCCAAACGCGAAAACTTGCAAAATTTATTTGGACAGAGATGATGCAAACCCATTAAGTAATATAGTAAGAGATAGAAAAAGCCGTTTGGGGCTCTAAACATTCTATAGAACCGAATAAGAGGAAAAATGGGATACTTACCTCAAGTTACCAAAACTGGAACCGATGTGCGTCTTAGCCTCTTCCTCAAGATATCGCACTTCGTGCCAGAATTCACTCATCATGACGTCCCAATTCTCTTTATTATTGAAGACGAATATACTAAAGTCGACAGTGCGGATGGGATACACCAAATTAGCGACGCGTTTGCGAACGTCATCAATCGCTGTCGGGTCGCTGATGATGGATTTCAATTCCATGCCGAATATTCGCTCGAAGTCCATCAGGACCTGTAGAAACAAAAATCAAAAGCTAGCATCATAATTTCCAGAAGTAGCACAAACAATGGCTAAAGGGAATCGCTCCTCTAACATCAACCAAGTCCTTAGCAACTTGGCCGATGTAATCAGTCCTGGTGAACAGCAACGGTTGGTCAAACTCCCAACGGCCACCCTTGCCACTTAGCTCTATCTATCTGCCGTCGAATGTCGCTGTATAGGGAATGCCACATCTTCATAATCTTCTGATCTGACTTTTGTGCAGGACTGTTGTAACACAGATGTAATAACTCTTTTTACCTGGACAACATCAACCAAGTCCTTAGCAACTTGGCCGATGTAATCAGTCCTGGTGAACAGCAACGGCTGGTCAAACTCCCACCGGGCCCCCTTGCCACTTAGCTCTATCTGCCGTCGAGTGTCGCGGTATAGGGAATGCCACATCTCCATAATTTTCTGACTGTTGCGACAGAGGGGCAGGATTTCTTCGTTTGGTTTACTAAAAGAAACGTACTTCAAGTTCAAATACTTAGATGGAAATGAACTGAATGTTAGCACTTGGCACATTAGCAAAAGTAAATAAAAACCGGGATTAATATGACTCTTACACAACATATTGAGAGAAGATCATTGATGACTGAGATCCTAAACCATAAATGGGATTACTAATATCGTGCTAATATCAAAAGTGGGATACTTACTCGAACAACTTCTGCACGTTTAGAAACCTCTCGAGTTTATCACAGAGCGCCCATGAGATCCTGGCTAGAAGAGGAACCATAGTTTCATCCGTGCGGTACCCTTTTGATAGCACCCACACCATATATAAGCTTTCCACTAATTCAGGGAGAACTTCTATGACTTGCGAAAGTGGTGAGTCACTTTCTATGACCTATTAAATGCAAATAATAGTTTAAATTATTTTCTTACTGTTATTTATTGGGTCTCTAGTGGTTGTTTTTATTATTATTTTCCTTACCGAAAAGAATCGTGTTAAAGTTGATAAGAACTTCAAGTTGTCTCCTGCCAAATTGTATTGTTCAATTAGGATCTCCTTGTAGTGCTGAAACCCCTGTAATAAATGAGGAACGTGATTTATTAGTATACTCTCCAGTAAATCTCGATGCCTCTTATCTTATCCGATTATGCCGTGCATTTTATACAAGTTTAACTTTCAGCCAAATTTACTGTCTTTTATTTAAGCCACAATATGTCCTCTGGCTTGATGCTTACTTCAAAATATGTAGACTCCGCTTTCTCTAGTAAGGAGAGAATCTTCACAACCATTGGCTGTTTCAGTTGCTCCACCAATAGCGAGAGTTCAGCGTCTCGTTCGCGCCAGTACCTGTACTCAGCCATTGGACCTTGGCCTTTCCGAGTCTGAAAATAAAAGCTTTCGTGAGACCTCCCATTCTGAAAGGAACCCCGAGTTTCTTTGACAAAATAAGACCACACCACATATCCGAAGCCGCACCACCAGACAAAACTTCTGATAATGATGGTCCTATGTGATGCAAAATCTCAACCGTCTTTGGGCCAAAACACAAAACTGTGAATTTAGACCATGCTAATACTCGTAGCGGTTATGTTGGCAACTATGTGAGTCAGTCACATCATAACCGCCTTTTCTAGGATCTCCGAGATCAAGGTGCTACGTCTCCTGACACCATCCGGGTCATTCTATCATTGGCAGCTAGATCTGTCCTTCTATGTGCTCTGTAGAATTTGTGGAAGTGATTACTCACCCTCGCCATACAAGCGGTGATAGTAGCATCTATATGCTCCTGCCACATCATAACTGCCTCCTCCAGTTGCGCTTGGATCTCTGGAGACACAGTTTTTGGCTCTGCATCTCCTGACCCCAGGAGTGTTGGGATATCAGGCATCGGAAGCTGTATCTCGCCTTCTATGTGTTCTATTGTCCTGGTGATCATGATAGAAGATAGAACAGAGTATTAGTGGTATCTACCAAGTATTAAAAAAAATTTGGCGATGGGGTGACAACCTGTCACTACAGCATTATACAGATCTATCTTAAACAACCCTCAAATGCTTCCATGCTGGACAAGGAGCGATAGAAAAACATAGAATGTGCCAGCTACATATCCCGGGCATGCTGTAAAAACCAGCTAAGGGATTCGAGGGTTTCAGTATATTGTAATTTAGGCAATGGGCTGACAACCTGTCACTACAGCAATATACATAATCATCTGTAATAAAATAACCCTCAAAACTTGTTAGACGTGACGGAACGACCTTTGTTTCGGTCGTTGACGCTCTGCCTACCCCATTAGAGATAAAGGCGTGATTTATGTATTTATGTAAAAAATATACTTTTATCATAATCGTTCTTACCAATCTACCATTCCAACTAAGTTCTGGATGTCAATGACAACTTCATCAGCCGATGAAATCTTTGCGCCTGTGCCAACTATAGGCTCGTCTGTTTTATCCCAAAAAGAACTCTGAAAGAAAAAATAAAGACATTTAAAAACTTGAAAGGGAGTAAGTACAGCCAACTTTAATCTAACTACCCTAAGATAAAAAGTGAGTGAGCAGTCGGTGCTCTGCAGCAGTCAGTACTGGAGACGGTCTATATCCTGATGATGCTCCGTGGAGGGCAAAACACGTGTCGAATAGATTCGGTGGTAATGGTGCAGGTACATTAAATAAGAATAAGAATTTGTTTATTGCATTGCCTGAGCATGTGCATTTATTTGAGCGCGGGCGGGCGGTGCACTTGAATAATTGCATAACTTACCATCACTTCAGTGGATGAAGCTAAATATTTTTTTCTATCTTATGTTTTGATGGACTTCCGCACAATAATGCCTAATTCTATAAATTGTAAACTCCCGACTAAAAATGCGTACAGCAGGAGCACAAAAATTAGAAAGCGTATCGTTCGTTCTTTTCAACAACAACAATTTACACACAAAGCATTATCTTACCATGTAAAATTCATCACCCCGTCTCGATATCTCAGCCATTCGAGATCCAGCTCTCATACTCTTGATCCTGAAATATTTTTAATCATTAGTAATGTAAATTATTATGGACTTGAAAAATTCACTTCAGATGAAAGAAGCTAGTGTAACGCACCTCCTTTCTGCATTTTCTCCTCTAGCTATGTTGGACATCCGGCGATAGTCAGAAGGGCGCAAGTAGTTGACCTGAAGACAAATAATTCAAAGATTATTGAAAAACCTCGCAATCCCGTTTGTATTTATGTAAACACAAATCATTTTCATCCATCATCACTAGTTTTATACTTTTCATCATCAGCTCTATGCTTACCAGCGAAGCTGTTTCGTTCATCTGCTGATCGTATTCACCAGGGTAGGACATCTGCCGAGCTAGCATCGCGGAGCTATTAGCCTCGTATGCCCTCCATCATCAGCTATATACTCCTACCTCATCAACTCTACGCTCACTAGCGAAGCTGTTTCGTCCATCTGCTGATCGTATTCACCAGCGTAGGACATCTGCCGAGCTAGCATCGCGGAGCTATTGGCCTCGTATGCCCTCCATCATCAGATATATACTCTACCTCATCAACTCTTCGCTCACTAGCGAAGCTGTTTCGTCCATCTGCTGATCGTATTCACCAGCGTAGGACATCTGCCGAGCTAGCATCGCAGAGTTAGTGGCTTCGTATGCTCTCTATCATCAGCTACATACACTACCTCATCAACTCTACGCTCACTTACGAAGCTGTTTCGACCATCTGCTGATCGTATTTAACAGCTTATGACATCTGCCGAGCTAGCATCAGAGCTTGTAGTTTCGTATGCTCTTTATCATCACCAGTTTTAAACTTTTCATCAGCAACTCTACACTAACCTGTGAATCTGTCTGTTACATTTGCAGATAATATTAATAAGAATAAGAAGAAGATAGAATGACTACTGACCCAGCATACGGATCTAAAGGTTTTATAGAGCCTCATCCTTAGCCATAATTATACCTTTCTAAACTCTCTTCATTAGCCTGGTTGAGCAACTGTCTCCGGATAGTGGCGAATTAGCCCCAAAAAAAACTCACCTGTGAAGCCGTTTCGTCCTTCAGCTGATAATGTCCACCAGCGTAGGACATCTGCCGAACTAACACAGTGGAGCTGGTGGCACCGTTCTTATTATCCCCCTAGCTGATGGCTTAATGAACCCTATCAGCTAAGTGATTCTCATCGTCAGCCCTATGCTCGGGTCTTTCTAATGTGACCCGCATCATCAGTAATTTATTAGCACTATACTCACCTGTGAAGCCGTCTCGTCCATCTGCTGATGGTGTTCACCAGCGTAAGACATCTGCCGAGCCAACATCGCAGAGCTGGTGGCTCTATTCATTTCCTCCTCGTTCATCTCCAACACTTCGCGAAACTGCCTCTTGAACAGCGGGATGTAAGCCTGTTGTAAATTGTAAAGATTAGAATATCGAATTTATTTTTGATGATGTTCTTAATTAATGATGATTGTATTCCCATGGTATGTAAAGAGCCAACAACGTGTCAAGCCCGTATTGTTAATGTGACAACCACCCTATCGCCTAAACTAAAACGCTTGTAGCGTCTTAACCATCTTGACTGTTAAGCAAGAAGAGTTTTTTAGTATCAGCCATGTACCAGCCCAGTAGAAACAGAAACTCCGCTCTCTATTTGCCATATAAATAAGATCTAACAGCCACTTTGATTTTAAAACTTACGTCTTTCAACTGAGTACCCAGACTCATGAGAACTTTTCCAGTGGTAGACCCTGTCAGAATAAACTCAGGCATTCGTGCCGCTGCTTCATATCTACTGAAGTATGGGACCTCTTCCTGTGTTTGCCTCACGAAGTAGAGGTACCGACGGTTGCGGTGCGTCGTTTGGGGAGTGAACGGGCCGAAGAGAGGGATCAGCTTTGGGTACTTGATTACACGTGGAATTGATCGCTGCAACAAATTCAATCATTGGAATAATGTGAAGGTATTCTATTTTGGTAGTGATACTAGGCATTTACGCAAGGTGCTACCTAACAAGTATCTATAGTATAGATCCCGCAGCACGTACTTACTAAGAGACGAGTCAAACAACAAAAATATGGGCAGAAATATGCAGGATAAGGTTTGTCATCTAGGCGAGTCGGATTGTGTGTTTTTAATTTGATGATCTTGCCCGTATTTAATCTAAAATTGCAACTTACAACAACAGTGAATATGTCCAAGGTTCCATCAACTAATGGGTCCAGGTCTTCTGGAGCTGAAACATAATGATAAAACCAGGCGTGATCGAAACAAAACAGAGTTGACGATGAAGCGAGTTCATTATGAAACCTAAAAGACAATCCCTCCCACCATTGCTGGATGACAGCAAAATCGTGCACCGTTTACTTACGTGGAGGAAAAGAGTAGAATTCATCCATGACTGGTGGACGGCCGTCATCTTCGGGAACAGTTTCTTCTTCTCCCATTGGCACGTTGCCTGCTGCTGTCTCTACATCCTCATCCACTGTTACTAAAAATACAATCAATTAATCAACATTATGCCGTAGTTGATGGCTGCGATTGACAGGGCCTGCTGGCGAAGAGTCAAATACAAGGCACAGTGGCGCACCCTGGAAGAGGCCTATGTCCAGCAGTGGATTGACACTGGGTGATGATGCCACAGTTATTTCAGTGTATGCTACGATTGTGGCTGGCTTTCTGGTATGGCTTCAAACGAGGCAAAGTAAGCAATAATGATATAAATGTTCAAGGAGAGTAAAATGTATGAGTATTCTATTTGGTACAAACCTTCAACAACCGGAGGTGGCTCTTCTGTAAAATAAGTATAGAAACAATAATTAAATTGATAAAATATAGCAAGTATATTAGGGCACTCTAGTAAATTACACAATGTAAGTGCGTACCTCCTTTCCCTTTTTTGCCCTCTTTCTTTTTTTTACCCTTTTCCTCTTTTTTAACCTCTATTTTAACCTCTTTCTCTTTTTTGCCCTTTTTCCCTTTCTTAGGAGGAGGGGGCGGCGGCGGTGGTGGAGGGATGATTGCTACGAACAAAATACAACATTGAATAAAAATGAACTTCTATGTATGTTACAAAAGTTTGATATACCTATAGATGTAAAAAAAAGTAAGTCGTTCCTTTCCCACATGTTCTACTAATTCATGACGCTTCACCATTTTAACATGAAACTTTTAATGGATTTATGGGTAGATTATCACTATTTTAGAGACTTTTATTTATAATTTTGGCGAATTTTCCTTTAATTATGATTAATTCCAAAAGTTCGTAAGTCACAAAGTTCGGACGCATGTAACTTTTGCCTTTGCCAAGAATAAAAAATGTGATTATAGATTAAAATAGTATAAGTACATCAAGTGTAGTGTATGACGCGTGTCCTTTATAATGGAATGCAACTAGAAATGTCAATAAAACTAATCTACGTCACGTAACCTTTACAAAGGAATGTTTTTAGATAAAACTACGTCAGTTGACATTTAACTAATGTTTAAGTAAACATGCTACGCAATATGACCTTTACTAGATTATGCTGAATATGCTGAATGATAAGCTACGTGTACAATAACTTACTACGTATGATTGTCCTTGATTTAGTAATATATAAACTCCTGCTTTATTGAAATAAATCAGTTTTAGTATCAACTCAGAACCAGAACGTGTTTTACTTACATCCCCCACGCCGCGCATTACATGGCGACCCTGCCAGTCCACTGTTCTTAGACAGTGCTGGTCCGAAGTGGGTTCCGAGCCATAGAGTGAAAATGTAAAAGTACAGTAAAAGTCAAAATTTCGCGAGTGAAGTCTAAAAAGAAAGAAAGTGCATAAAAATGAAGCTACAGACATAAAGACTACGTGACGCGAAAAATAACATAAAATCGGCAACATGGAAAACACTTCGGCAAAATTAAAAATACAGACAGAAGAAATAATAATTTCCCAAAAAGAAGCAGACAACAGTTCGAGTGCCATACAGTCACAGTCGGCCAATATAGTCATTGTTTAAAAACTATGACAAAAGCTGTTTTCATCATGGTAAGAATCGTGTTCATCTACCTACTTCACACGGAGTACAATTCGTAAGTCCCTCAAACAGAACAACAGGTTGCGGCAGGTCAAGTGACATCGATGAATCAAGATAATCAACAATAATTAGCAATTTTCTCAGAATTAGAAATTTGATCATGACGTGCAATAATATGACTTTGGTACGGTTCACCGTAAATGGAAAAATGTATACATGGTTGATAGATACCGGTGCGTCACTGAGCGCAGTAAGACGAGAAGTAGCTCTAGCTACAGGCGGCGGATTCATTGCACCAAAAATCACACATATAAATGGCATATATGGAGGTTTGAGTAAGATAACATCAACTGGATACATCAACTTAGAACTAGGACACGAGACTTCAAATATATTAATACAGCATGATTTTCTTGTAATTTCACAATTACCAACAAATGTAGATGGAATAATAGGCCTAGACTTTTTGATAAAATATGAATGTGATCTAAATTTTGAAAAAGGAATCATAACCATAATGATACCAATATAGAATATTATATATTTATAGAATTAGATATTTATTCGTTAATGTTAAGGAACGTTACATTCATCCAAGGCGTTAGTTTCATATTCATACTTCTTAAATAGAATAAATGTTGCATAGTAGTTACAAAGTAATACCATAAATAAAATAAAAAAAAAATACAAGAGCAAGGAAAAAGAATAAGAAAGAGTACCTAGTCGAATTAAACTTTTCATATATTCGCCTACAAAGCAAGTTATGTGTGTGCCAATCCTAATTCTCGATCGCGTACGAAACGAGCTTTCTTCGGGAATGAATTAGATACGTTCTGTAAGACACTACTTATAGATGAATTATTATTATGCATAATACGTAATTATGACACCGCTAATAAAAGAGTTCACTCATATATAAATACGTGTATAGAAACACTAAATCCTACTAATCACAGTGCACAAATAAGGTACAATAGGGAATCCAACCCTTTTTTTTTTTTCTAATCATGGTGTGAACGAATTTTCCTCTGTGAAAATTGTAAGGGGATCTTTAGAAGTCTTAATTCATGACCCTAATAGAGACCGATCCTTCATTTAGCAATAGTGCGGACGAGCTTCCACTATAAGGTTATGTTGGAGACATAGCTAGTCTTAAACCTTGGTCCTATGTTAATATTAATAGTTGTTCATGCAACTATGACAGACACAAGATGTCTAGTCGTAATATCATGTTATACTTTATACACGCAAGTACGTGTCAGAGTGTTGACTTTCATTTAAATAATGTCCCTTGAGATTATGATATAATTATGGGACCGACCGGCGGCCCAAATAATAAGCAAAAAAGTGCTCTCAAAGTAAAATGTGTATCGTGCACAGCACAGATCTATTATAAGTCTGTGGTACAGTGATAAAAAAAAAAAATATATTCTGCCACCGTTGTTTGGCAATATCGTAAAGAAATAATGTAGCAAGTTACAATTTATTTTGGCATCAGCATAATACAAAAATAGCAACTATAATGCTCTTTATAATCAGGACGGTACATATTTTAAAAATCATAAAAAAAATGTAGACCATTGAAACCTGATATATTCCGTAAGAGATAGAGGCGTGAGTTAACATTTGAACAAATTGATAAGACTATCTTCTTTCATTAGATAAGATAGAGATTGAAAACAAACTCATGTCATTAAAAAGTATCATGTTACAAATAACACAATATGTAAACTCTGAATAAAAGATAAAGAATGTAAAGACGAAAATGAATCATTGACATTGAACAGTGACAATAAACTGGTAATACGTAATTATAATTGAAATTTGATACAAAACACATGCCTTATTTGAAAATCAACTCGATTCAAGTTGTTGTCATACGATTCGGATGCACGAGTATTAAGTAGATATGTAAAGCTATAGAAAATGTCCTATACGATATTATTACTTTTATTCTGTTCACATATATATTATTCATTTATACAAATTTACATTGTTATACTGAATGCCACGAATAAGCTAATAATTAATATTGTTCATGTTCAAAATAGTTTATTTGCAAAGCAGATAGACATAATAATATGTAAATAAATAGATATGTTTTTAAAATCAAAGGCATAGGAGACTTTTTAAAACTAAGTAAGTAAATATTACCTACAAGCAAAGGCTGATTTGATTTTGTAACTTCACGTTACAATTTCTCATATTTCTGGACGAGAACAGAAGGAGTTAGGTTGATAGGCAATTCAGTTGTTGCATATTAAAAAACATTTTGACTAATTTATATTAAGTTCAATTTGGTACGTATACATACTGAAATTGCAGCCAGAGGGTCCCACTTAGTGCAAGTTATAAAGGTGATATGGATAGAAAATGTAGCATATGTTTCTAAATGAAAATATGAAGGTTGTAAGGAAATCTTTGGTTAATAAGTTATCGCAATACGATTGGCATGCGCAACCAAGAGTTGGTATTTTATTAGCTAAACGATTTGTTGTTTGAGCTACAAGTTTGATAGGATTTGAATTAGGAATGTAGAGCATTTAATGCTATAATACGAACCCATTGTTTACAATGTAGGTTAAAAGGCACGATAAGGTTCAAGTCCTTCATTTCGATCATTCGGACGAAACGAGATTTTCCCCGTGAGAAACGTTGGAGACAGTATAGTCTTAAATATTGACCTTATAATAAAATGAAGTTCAAAGGAACTCATAAAGGCTAAAATGCCTGTTAATTATAATATGTCGCGACAGGTCGGTAGAAAAGTGCCATAAATAAATAAAATAATATGTATTATATGTGCTACCGATTTGTAATTAATGGCTGGCCAGCCCATGAAATGAATATATGATTTAAATAAAAAACGACTTAAAGTGAAAAACGAAAGTCGCAAGTGGTTAATTAATAAGCCCATGAATGTTATTGTTATGTACCTACCTTAAATGAATAATGATAAAAAAAAAAAAGAAACACAAATGGTGTTATAGGTACGATAGAAGTCCCAAGTGGATTATGATAGTTAGAATATAACGAGGTTGTCGTATCAGTGTCATAATCATAACACACGTTATTTCCTACAGTAAGTTTCGATGTATGAAATTAAAATGTATTTACTACTGTAGTGATATAAAGTATTTTCCTACATGTGTACTTGAAAAAAGTTCTAAGAAGTTCATCGAAAAAAATAATTAAAAACAAGATTAAAGTCTGAAATTCATTTGTTATTGTCATTATTGAAGACTAGTAAAAACTAACTACTAAAAATGACTATATATATATAACTAACTGACTAGTAAAAATGGTATTTACTATGCAACAAATAAGTAATTTGAAAAATAATATGAAAATAATGATGAATAAGAAAATGACAAAATAACAATTTAAAAACCCACGCCTTGGATTGGATTAATTTTTTTTTATTTTTAAATAAAGATAATGTTAAATAATAATAATACCTAACCGAATACAGGTATATGTTTTTGAGGATGATGATCTATAGATATCTTTACATTAAGTTAAATATTAATTTACTTTAAAACTTATATTGATCGTTAAAAAAAAAATAACCACTTATGTCTGTTTATAATTTGGAAAAATGTAGTTGGTATAGCTAAGTAAGTGTTTGATCAAAGCAATATTATTATTATAATATTTTGTCTATGGACTTATAAACATATTTTAAGTTTTGCTGGTTATATGAATTGATTACATTGGTTTTAATATTATTAAGGTTCATAAATCAATGAGAACTTATAGTTTGGTAAAAAAAATCGTAATGTTTAATCTGTTTATTTAATTTGTGTTGTCTATAACCTGAATATAACAAAGTTTATATTTGAATTACCTTGTGTACAAGATATGTGTATCAATTTAATTATGTCAAAGGAAAATAGAAAAAAAAAAATATGATAAAAAGTGTAAGCTTATTAATTATAATATAGGAGAATTGTTGCTAGTAAGAAAAGAAGATAGAGAAAAATTAGATTCATTGTACTCGGGACCATACACGGTAATTGAAGACCAAGATGTGAATAATTTAAAGTCAGGAAAAGAATATGTTTTGCATAAAAATGTTTGCATAAAGACTATTTTATTATGTTTAAGTTTTGTGTGTGATTCTATGATATATTCATTTAAAAATTTTATTGGTTTTGATATTAAAATAAAAACAACAAGTCACATTTTATAAGTATAATATATAAAAACAGATTACAAAATTTACTTACTCACTGAATATATTATAAGATATATTAAAAAAATAAAAAACACACACACACTGTAACTATCACAAGCCTAACAGATCGCCGAATTCCTCTTCAAATTCTCTTTCCTCCCAAATGAAGTACCAAAATAATCCGCTTGGAGTGTTTTTAAAATCAAAGCTCAAGTGTTGGCCGCTTGGCATGTTAAAACTCAAATTTGCCAGCAGATACGTCGCCCGGTCTATGTTCATATCTTCGGGGCACAGCAAATGATGCCCCAGCGGAGCATCCAAACACACGATGTAGCGGGGTGCTCCGGACGGTCCATCATATTTTATTGCGATATAAAAACACTGCACATTATGTACAGCCGCAAACAGATTGACTTGATAGTTCAAGTATTCAAGGATTTCTTGAGACATGTCGAAAATTGTTTTTAAGAAGATAGTAAGTTTAAGAGACGTAAAATTTCTATGAAATTCAGATAGCAAATGACCAGGAACAAAACCACTAATCATAACATTGAATGCAACCCGAAACATAGCAAAAACAATGTGACATATATGATCTTAATTAGGACTCCACAATTCTTACCTAGCACTATTTAGAATTAAGCCTACCAAAATTGATACGTAGATAAACAATAAGATATCAAATGATCCTATCGAGAAGATCATTATTCATTATCAAAACAACTTCCTATAAGTTATAGATACTATGAAACTTATGTATGTTTTAAATTGAAACCAAACAATGTAATGTTTGTTTATTTTAGACAGATAGTTTTAGTTTAAGTAGATATTAAGCATGTATAATCTTTCTTTATTTTATAAGTCAAATTGAATGTTAACAGTAGCCAAAATTTTTGTTTAAGCCCTTAAAATTTTGTCTCAAAAATAGGGGGATGATGTAGTGTATGACGCGTGTCCTTTATAATGGAATGCAACTAGAAATGTCAATAAAACTAATCTACGTCACGTAACCTTTACAAAGGAATGTTTTTAGATAAAACTACGTCAGTTGACATTTAACTAATGTTTAAGTAAACATGCTACGCAATATGACCTTTACTAGATTATGCTGAATATGCTGAATGATAAGCTACGTGTACAATAACTTACTACGTATGATTGTCCTTGATTTAGTAATATATAAACTCCTGCTTTATTGAAATAAATCAGTTTTAGTATCAACTCAGAACCAGAACGTGTTTTACTTACATCCCCCACGCCGCGCATTACAAAGTCGTCATCAAGTAGACGTCAACCTGCTCTTCATTGTCAGTATTTTATCGTAGATATTTTGAGATAAATCCTAGATCGGCCCAAAAAATCATTATTTTTAAATAACTCAGAAAATATTGCAATAAGAAATCCAAAAAAAGTATGTATATCATGTTACGCTTCACAAAATCTTCGAAACTGTATATTTATTTCAGTGGGTACCTAAATGTGAATTATAACAAACAACATTCGCAAAGCACAAATTTTTTATCATGTAATAAAATTTTACCTTTTCCATTCCATACAAAATTGCAGAAGAGGAGAGCATCTTTGTATGGAAAAGGCAATTCTTTTTTCGAGCTAAAATTTTTGTGCTTTAGGAAAGTTGTTTGGTATCATCATGAGAACATGTGGTTGAAAGGAAAGCAATAGTTTTTTTACACCCTGTATAAATTTGACGATATCAAAAAAAATTAAGAACTTACTCCACTCCGTAAACTCCTTTTCCTCGTGGATAAGCTTGTCCACGATGATCTTGGAGACATAGAAGGTCCTCTTGTCCAAGGACAGATCCTTGGCTTGAAGGGGTACTGTCAGGAACTTGGCGAATTTACTACGAGTGTCGCCTTCCTCGATCATGTTGTAGAATAAGTCCTCGTCCTCCAAACCTAGAGATCAGTGAGTTTCAATACAAATATCTCTAGACAAATGTATCTATGGGAGTTTGTTTCAGATAGGTAAATCTAAACTTGATTTTCATGTCTTTGTAAAACTGATGAGACCTATAATGCTGCCGATTCTGTTGCAGACACAACTTAACTTATTTTAGTTTGGTCCTGTCACTTTTCGTCTTGAGCGAACAGAAAAGGATGGCAGTATAGACGCACTAATAATAATCCTGTCACATTGTACGAATTAACGAATTTCAAAGGATGTTAGTCAGGACCCGTTCACATCATGATTTACTTTGACGTAACTATCCATAGATTTTTGAAGTGACAGAATTATAATAAGTCCGTCTACAATGCCATCCTTTTCTGTTCGCTCAAGATGGAAAGTGACGGGTATGCTTTTATTTTAGTTCAATCTGGTTTACGCCGAATCATGGCCAATATTGGCGAACAGATTTGGTCAAGAAAATTAAGGGTTCCTGGAGACTCAAAATGAAGCCAAAATAAATTAAACGTTTTATTTTATAGTAGATTTTACATGCAAACCAGCAAACAAAGGACGTACTTACTCACAGAAAAAAATAGCTTCAAGTAGACCTACCTCTAGGTTACATATTATTTATCGTATGGCATTATTTGCTGCGAGGTCCAGAGGACAGGTGCAGCAGCCGGTTTTTGTTGCACTCTTAGCACCGCCCGGGGTCACGTGTAGGGTTTTTAAGGTAGTTTTTGCGGACGTGCAGCAACATCGACCAGTAACGACCATTATTAGTAACAGTGACTGGGATCGACGGCTTAAAGTGCCCTCCGAAGCACGGAATACGTTTTCTTCCAGACAATTAGGTGGATTCAGCCTGCATTGTCCTCACCAAACTGGGGAAAATCTCACAAAGTGATAAATAGACAAATATCAACTTTGTTTTCCCACCTGGCAATCGAACCCAGGACCTCCGGATCGTGAGCCCATGGCTCAGACCACTAGACCACGGAGGCAGTTTAGTTACATAGAAAGCATAGATACTTGCCTATAAAAGCAAGTATTCTGTCTTTGAACCACTGAGCTCGTGGGTCCACCCTCTCGTTGATGAAGGCTTCAGACTCCTGCTCCAACAGCTGGATATCAGAGCCTGACATGGACAGCTCCATCGATGACTTATGCCTACAAATACCAATAGCAAATTGAGGTCCATTGAATTATATATACCAAACATACATACATACAATACAATCACGCCTTTCTTTATCCCTAATGCGGTAGGCAGAGCGACAATAACCCTAACAAAGGTCGTTCCGCTACGTCTGACAAGCTTTGAGGGTCATTTCAGATAAATATGTATATATATTAATTAGGTCGACTCGAAAAAGAAGAAGATTAATTAGGTTGTCAGCCCATCACCTTAGGGCCACTTTTTACTGCGGGAAAAGGAAAATAACTCATAGAATGAAACCACAGGGCAGAAAGCTAGTAGTTAGATAAATGGAAAAACTTACATGTTGAAATTCTTAACACACTAACTTACTTAACTAAGAAACCTATACAAAACTACTATTATTTTAAATCTAGTATTGATAAAATTATTTCCATTGTTGACGTATCCTAGAAATACAAAACAAACATTTGAAAATTGTTTACAAGCGCGTCTGCCATCACCATGGTAACAGCGCGCGCGTTCGACATTCAAAAATAATTGTCAAATCACGTTGTCTCATAGATTCAGATACATATAATAGAATAACAATAAAAACTCCTTGCTTGTGCTACGCAGGTACGGTTCTTTCTGTGAGTTAATATATAGCATTGAGTTTGTTAAACTGATTTGTTCTGAGATTTCAACAATAAGTCCTTATATTGTATGTTTTTTGTCGAGCAAAATCACAATTTGTTGAAAATCTCGTAAAATTGAAGAAAAAACCATTAAATAAAAAAGAGTAATAAATTATAACGAATATTATATGGCTTTCGAATCCATTTTTCAGTGAATCGGTAAAATCAAAAGGAGATTTTGCAAATGAGACTTTTATCTTTGTGAGATGGGTATTTTCTAACTATGGTTACTTTACAGTATTTTATTTTTCTTACTTAGTTAAAATAAAATAGATTTAGGGAGGTGGAAAGCCTTAGCCAACGAAGAAAAGGAAAATATTCATTAACTCAACATAAGAACTTGCTAACGTTTATTATATGATGAAAGTTTCTTGCGAATTTCAAGTATTTACATAACCAGTCAATAAATATCTGCCGCTAACCATTTCTGTGGAAGGATGCGAAATGGATGTAGAAAATCTGGTCGCGATAACATATAAAGGAATCTCATCAATCACTGTTGTGCTGATGTGGTGATGGTGATTCTAGTGGTGGCCGATTTTGCCTCCGTATCCCCATCCACCGCCAAGACCGCCAAGACCGTAGCCGAGACCGTACCCTCCGGCGTAACCGACGGGGCCTACGGCGACCAGTCCACCGCCAACTCCACCCAGAAGTAGAGCTCCCTCCTGGGCGTTCCTCGCGGCGGCGTCAGCGACGGCCTGAGCCTGAGCGGCGCTACTGGCGACGGCGGCGGCCTGGGCGCGGGCAGCCTGCGCGATGCGGGCCGCTTCAGCAGCACGGGCGTTGGCGATGGCGATGGCTTGCACACGGGCCGCGTTGGCGACGCGTTCGTTCTCAACAGCGCGGGCTACTTCGTACGCACTAGCCTGGGCGGCACGTCTCGCGGCGTCGGCAGCGCGGGCGTTCTCGATGGCGGCGGCTTGCGCTCTCTGCACGTTGGCAATGCGAGCGGCGTCAAGAGCCTGAGCGTTCTGGATGGCGTTGTAAGCGCTGCCGCGGGCCGCAGCCTCGGTCACGCGGGCACCCTGAATGGCGGACTGAGCGGAGTTGGCGATGTTGGCTGCGTGGACGGCCTGAGCGTTCTGGATAGAGCTAAGCTGAGCGGCACCGACGGCACCTGCACTGTTGAGGGCGGCGCCGTTGCTGTTGACGATTCCGATGACTCCTCCTTGGCCCAATCCGCCGCCAAGACCATAGCCGCCGAGTCCGTGTCCGCCGAGTCCGTGTCCAGCGATCACCGGCTCGATGATGCCGGATGCTGCTGGCTTCTGGTCTGAGTCCTTTGCTGCCTCTCCATGGGCGCCATACGCCAGAGCGACGACAAAGAGTAACTGCGAATAACATATTTCCCGTTAGATCCTAAAACGTATCCAAAAAGAAACTCATATTCAAATCATGGTGTCCTTTTTCAGATCCTGGTGATCTAATAATCCTTACCGTGAAACGAGACATCGTTGTAGCTGAAATTGCTGATTACACGACGACTCAGACGATTGCAAGCTGCAATTATGATGATTTGGTCAATTGCGTGCACTTATATACCGGACTGAAAATTATTTACATCAAATTAACAATTCTAACCAGCCGCCGGCGGCCCATTTGAATACGATTACTAGGTCCAGCGGCAACAGTAAAAACTGTTCGTAGGTGTTGGTACAATACTTTGTACAACTGAAGCCAATTTCAGTCGCATATTGATACCTTATATGGACGACCTTGTGTTAAAGTCGCATAAATGCTTTACGTCACCATCTTCAACAAAAAAGCAAATTCAGGGAACCTCGCGCAATCTAGTTAGAATTTGAGCCTCTATGTACCTTACTCACCTACGAACTAACTCACAAAGATAAATTTATTTATTTATAAACTAATAAATCTATCATTTGATTGAGTGAGAGTCTACATTACTCTATCGAGTTTGTCATAATTCACGTTATCTCTTACCGTATTGGCAGAGCTTCATTCAATAGGTACTTCCATGCTGGACTGGGAGTGATAGAAAAACATAGAATGTGCCAGCTGCTTCTCCTCCCGGGCATGCTGTAAAAATCAGCTAAGGGATCCGAGGGTTTCAGTATTGTAATTAGGCGATGGGCTGACAACCTGTCACTATTAGCAATATACAGATCTATCTGGAATAACCCTCAAAACTTGTCAGACGTGGCGGAACGATCTTTGTTTAGGTCGTTTACGCTCTGCCTACCCCATTAGGGAAAAAGGCGTAAATATATGTATGTATGTATGTCGTTCAATAGCATAGAAAAAGACATCTTCGCGCCAGGTCTGACAAATATTAAAGATAATTTTGGAGAGGAATGTGTAGGTACTGCTGTAGTACCTAACCTAACCTACTCTAGATTATCGCCTAAATTATGTATGACTGAAACCCTCGGGTTTTTATGAACACACAGCTTACCCAATAAAACAAAGGTAAATCGCTTTAGTTCAATCGATTAATTAAGCAATTGTAAACCGAAGTTCAGGAATACAACAATACATCCGAGTTGCGTAACGATAACGACCGACAGAAGATGTCTGATAAAGGGAAACAGCAATATGTTAATCTTGATAATGGATGCTCAAACGACGATTTTCCTTGCAAAACACAAACATTGGTGCCGATTCTGTTTATTAGTTTGGTCCCGTCACTTTCTATAATTTGAATAAAATAGAGACCTTAGAGCAACCCGGTCTTCCGTCCCGTCCCGATCTAGAGACAGCAACACAACAGCTGATTATAATCCTTTAAAATAATCGGCATGCTAGCAGATGGTGTCTTATTCAAAGCAAAATACGTCACTTTTACAGGATTATAATCAGCTGTAGTGTTTCTGTCTCTATTTTATTATATATTATTATAGCCAGCTCGTCTGTTCGCAGAAGACTTACCGTAAACCGTACCGATTTACTCGTCTTTACCGTAAAACATCCTCATTTGACAGGATACCTCCACGCGCGCGCACTAGACTCCTTAGCATTCCTTTGTACACCGCCTGTTGAAAATATTTCTGCAACCATGACCAAACCGCTTATCGAACAACTAAACGTTTGTTACATAGAGTAACTTTACAAGTAAAAAACTAGCCAAACTCTTGCACGTTATTTGTAAATAATAACAGACAGAATAAGATCAATTACTTGACAATTATAAAGCATTTCCGATGTAACGCAATATGAGTTATTCTTGCAGCATATTCTATTTTAAGGAAATCTACTATTATCCAAATTAAAACTAAGTCTGTAAGAAGTTTTCCTTTCGGCTTGTGAGTGGTAGAGTCAACGACCGAAACCAATGGAGCCTGTAGATCAATTTTCGACAGTGCTATCGATTCGCTTAGTGCATGACTTCGCTAAATCTTGACTAATATAATTGCCGTCCCTGTCTGCTCTCTCATGACAGAAAATGACAGATATATATATAGACTTCGTTTGCATCTACGAATTCCTACCACTGTCTTTAAAATTAACACTTTTTATTTAGAGACCTCAACTTATAAACCCAGTCCATATCCAGTCGTACTATACTTATTGGACTGGATGTTTCTACGTCTACAACTAAGTGGTTTTTAAAATTGGGACCATTCATATCTAAGTATTCTAGAGAGGAAGAGGTTGACCAAAGATAAAGTACACAGACCAAATAAAAGAAAAGGCTGGTGTCAAGTTGTGAGAAGTTGAAGACAGATGTCCTTGACAGACACATCTGGAGAGGAGAGACATTCATAAATAGCTACACCGACAAGAGTTGATATCTTAAATATCATGATGATGATGATTCTAGAACGAGTACAGGATCATTTTAATGTGACCTTGTTTCGCTATGAAAAGCTGCATATTCTTGGAATTAAGCCACACGCACATCGCCTTGTAAGTACGATGCGTGTCATTGGTATGCCAAATCCTTGCATAATAGCATTAATAAATTATCCGGACGTTTCTGGCCCGACGCTGTTGCATTTCGGCACTTGTAATTCATTTTTTAAGCCAATTAAGTAAATTAAGTCGTAATGTAATGGCATTGTTGGTGCTCGGTCGGTCGGTATATCTAGTTAGACATACCGGCTTGCCGAATTAAGTAGTCATCTAACTAAAGCCATATGGTGTAGTGGATAGGGCCGCTGCCTCCTTTGCAGGGGGTCGTAGTTCAAATCCCACCATGTACTAATGTGTTTTTCGGTTTTCGAATTTCATATGTATGTTTATTCGCCGCTTTTACGGTGAAGTAAAACATCGTGAAGAAACCTGCACACACCTACGAAGAATTTCAAAGGTTGTGTGTGAAGTCAAGTCAACAAATCCGCAATGGGCCCAATCAGGGTAGACTCGTGCCCCTCGGTGGGGACGTATATGAGCTGATGATGATGATGATGATCTAACTAACGGCCGTGTGGTGTTGGGTAGGTCAGAAATTCAGGATAGCATCAAATTCATTCTTTCTTCGAGTTTTAGATAAGTTTACTAATTAGTTTTGGTGGTAAATACCTTCGATCGTGGAATGTTCATGTCCAGCAATGGACTGTTGTGTTTGATGAAGTATCAGGTATAATTATAAAGGGTATCACGAAGGAAAATTCTATAATTAGGATACTAAAGATGTCGTCACCGGAAGATTATGATGAATGAAAATTATCAAAATTTGGTAGGCAATCTTTGAGTAAAATTCAGAGTCAAGAACACGGTAACCCTTACATTATTTATTCAAATGAATTATTTACAATAAATATATCTATAATAAGTCTTTATTTTAATAATATACTATCCTCTCCACCACTGGCGCGGAGTAGAATCTAGGCGTAGAATCAACCACTCTGCAAAAAAAAGTACAATGTTAATTAACTGATCCCAAACCAACTCATCCAAAACGAAACACGATTGTTATTTTAAAAATATCATTTAGAAAGTTATTTACAAAATACACATACAAAAACAAAGAACGAATATTCATAGTTGGTTGAATTGATACTCAGCACATCTTTGTAGTTTTAGGCTCGTATTTATAAAGCGATCTCAAGATTGAGAGCAATATTGAGTGCGGATTTGACAGGTAATTTAGTACTGGAATGACATTTCTGATACGAACTCAAACTCGCTGTCACTCTTGAGAGCTGATTATAAATACGGGCCTTAGTACAAAACATACAAGGTGTTTGTTTAGGCTCGGCTTTGTATTACAACTCGTGGTTACAACCTTTTTACTATAATAAGTTAGTCAAAATCATAACATAAGACAGCAATAGATGTCACTGTTCAATTACTGCCTTTTATTAGATCACGGTGGTGAGATTTTTTCGCGAAGAATGATCAGCTTGCCATTGATAAAATCAGTTTTGCAATATTACTCTTCTCTGTGGTCACAATGACTAAATAAGGACCAAGGATAAGGACATCAAAATACTTTTTGGCCGTCAAGTCTTTGATACAGAACAACTAGGAACGCCAAAATTGTTAGTCACAAACATCCAACCACATCCAAAAACATCCACCGACAAAACAAATCGACAGGTCTAACATACAAGCAGAAGTTACCTTCCTCTACAACGCTGACATCAAATCTACATCGAAGTCATTTAGACCATACGGTAACAAAATTGTTAGTCACAACAAAACACAGACGGATGAACCAGACTGAACCTAATACCGGAGGGACAGCGTATCAGAAACTTATAGGGGTTGCTAAGTCATCGAAACTGAAAAACTTTTACCAGGAAATTCCTTCAAAAAAACCTGGTGAAATTGTTTAGTTTCGTTGACTGAGCAACCCCTTTCCATTTCTGGTACTCAGTCCCTTACACCCCGTATGTACTTTGCTCCACAAAGAACGCAATAGTTAGTCACAATCACAACACAAAACACACTTAGAAATCCCTATGAAGAGCCGAACCTACTCATAGACGATCGGCGAGCTACCAGTGGCAACCCTTCTCGTCAGGGCTGACACCAGATCTGAAGCCACCTCACTTTGTTCCACTAGCGCTCCACCGATAGCACCTGCCCATTGGCCAATCCTGCTGGCGATACCTGATACTGGATCTACGGCCACCTGGATAATGGTAGGAGTATTAAGACAAGAAAAGTTGAGCATATGAATAATAATATCCTAAGGGTCGTATTTATAATCAGCTCTCAAGAGTGACAGCGAATTTAAGTTTGTATCAGAAATGTCATTCCAGTACAAAACGACCTGTCAAATCCAAACTTAGTATTGTTCTCAAACTTGAGATCGCTTTATAAATACGAGCCTAAGATGTTCTGACTGATATCTCTGCTCATAGTTTTGCTCGGAAAATCTCAGTAACTTCAACTTTTTATGACTTGTATTCTTCGAAATACCTGTTGGACTTCAACAACTCGCTGACTGCTGATTGAAGACAACGGTGCCAGGACCGGTGCGAAAGCTGCAATCTGTTAATTTAACACAGGTAGAATTACTAAGAATCAATTAAATTCATATTCATTTCTGGCTCGCGCATTCAGGTTAAAAGGAGAGCAAATAGTGGATCATCTCTACATTTCTAACCTTTTCCCGATTTTTTCAGGGTCGGATTCCTATTTCAGGGAATTGAAAGAGGAGAACCAAGTGGATAGGATACAGCACAGATAATAAAATAGACAGAGGATATGTGGCTCTGCAACTTGCGGAAAAATAAACAGAGCAATTTAAGTTGCCGCTGCTGCTTTGGACACTGCTACCTTAATGGTCACCTATAAAGCTTTGGACTAGATGAAATGAAACTTACACCAACTGGGGCTGCTTTTAAGGCTAAAACAGGGTGTTTGACCAGAGCCCTACTCGCTGCCGTTGCTTTGGCCGCTGCCAATCCTGCTACTCCCTTCACTGCTGCTACCTTGGCAGTCACATCGCCACTGTCAACCTTTAGTACAGCAATATGTACGGAACTTACACCAACTGGAGCTGCTTTTAAGGCTAAGACAGGGTGTTTGATCAGAGCCCCACTCGCTGCCGCCGCTTTAGCCGCTGCAAACCCTGCTACTCCCTTCACTGCTGCTACTTTAGTTGCAACCACCTTCCCAGCTACTCCTTTGGCTAATAACGCTCCGCCTGTAGAAAATATACGGATCTTGTTGTTAAAAATGCTATTATTTACTGCTCCTATAGAAAAATATACGAATCTTGTTGCTAAGATTGCTTTTATTTTTTTGGCAGGAATTTAGCGCTAGAATACGATACTTATATTTTATGAGTCGTATATATGCAAAATTGTCACTGTAACTATTGCCGAAAGTTTTTCTACGATTAACATTTAAAAGTTATTCTATTAGCAAATTATATTTATGTTCTCGTGATGTTCTCATAATTTCTAAAACTTTCCGCAATAGTTACAGCGTCAATTTTGCAACTAGAAAGCCATCAAAAGCTCTAATAAATTTAACTAACACCAAATTGGAGCCTTGGCCTTTCAGGGCTCTTAGATTTGATTTCCTCATGGAACGCACAAAGTAATAGTATTACTTTGTAAAATCAATGTCTGGTTAGGACAATGCAGCTTACGCTTACCTAACTAAGCATACCTTTAACAGTAAGCCTTAGCAGCAATGCCCTTCGCGACTGCAGCAGCAGCCACTCCCTTAGTCAGCATCAGGCCCTTCGCAGCCAGCGCTTTCTTAGCAGCGAGCAGTCCTTTGGCGGCTAACACTCCTTTGGCTGCTAGCATTCCTTTGGCGGCTAGCACTTTTTTAGCGGCCAGCACTCCTTTGACTACTAACTGATTTTGAAATATCGCAACTAAGCATACCTTTAACAGCAGCAACTTTAGCAGCAATTCCCTTCGCGACGGCAGCAGAAGCGACTCCCTTCGCCAGCATCAGGCCCTTCGCAGCCAGCGCTTTCTTAGCAGCGAGCAGTCCTTTGGCGGCTAGCACTCCTTTGGCTAATAAGGCTCCCTGAAATTTACAAGAGATACATGTCATATCGTATGGGTAAGGTCTGCATCTTTATCATACTATCAAGATATCCTAAGGTTCCGATACCTCGTTACTTAAATCTGAAATAGGTAGGTATCCCGAAAAAATTGTCAGACGCAATTTTATCTAGTCCGTTGACGTTGATTCAAATTTATATATATTAATTAATTCAAATGGTTAGATGATTCATTTGCATAAAATAATAGTATGAATATATTAAATTGCACAAAACGGTTCAAGATAAACAACTCATTTCTGCATAGCCATTTCTACAATACAAACTGGTTAGCATGTCAACGCAACGGTTCCTCGTTTTATGATCTACTTCTAATTTGCATTATTGAAGATAGGTTTACCTTAGCAGCCAAAGCTCCTTTCGCAAGCATGGCTCCCTTCACCACTGCAACACCAATAGCCGCCCTCTTAGCTGCCAGCGCCCCATTGATCAGCATCACTCCCTTGACAATGGAAGCGCACTTCAGAGCAAGCGTTCCTTTGGTGCCTTATGTCTAAAACAGGTACTTTACCTTAGCAGCTAGAGCACCTTTCGCCAGCATGGCTCCCTTCGCCACTGCAACACCAACAGCCCCTTTGGCTAACATCACTCCCTTGACAACGGCAGCGCCCTTCAGAGCAAGCGCCCCTTTAGCAAGGACTCCTGCCCCTTTCGCCACTAGCGCCCCTTTGGCGACTAATGCCTTCTTTGCTAGTGTAGCTGTTATAGGGAGACTTAACGCTGGAGGTGTTAGGCAAGAGAAGACCGCGAACTGCAAAAATAATGTTAAAAATAAAATTTTAACCAAATAATTAAAATAAGTATTTATTATGATAACAGGCTCACTAGTTACTAATATATTATTTTTATACAATTTTATTTACGTTATTAATTATATTATAGCAGAAATAGTAAAATAAACATACATATTAATAAAATTACAAAGAATATACCCAGTCACGTATTGCTACAACGCCTACGAAATACTACGCCATACCAAAGACATCAACGCGTGGCGAAATAAAAATGAGCCCAAAGTAAATAAAAAAATATTTCTCGATAAACTATTTATAACTTGATTTAACTTTAATTGAACGAATCCTATCGTTTCATAAAAATACAGGGTGTTCAAAAAAGAGCTGACCATATTTTAGGGTGTGTGATTCTACCCATGAAAATGAACAACTTTCCCCAAGGAACATAGGTCGAAATATGAAAGAAATAAATGGCTTTCCCATACAAATAGTGTCAGCGGCTCGAGTCTATTTGTATCAGTTTCATGGGTAGAATCCACCCTAAAATATGGTCAGCAATTTTTTAACTCCCCCTGTAAAGCGCGTGCGGAACTCAAACCAACGACCAAAAGGCAAAAACACAATCATCTTACAATCTAACTAAACTAAGGCTTGTATTTATAAAGCGATCTCAAGATTGAGAGCAATATTGAGTGCGAATTTGACAGGTAATTTTGTACTGGAATGACATTTCTGATACGAACTCAAACTCGCTGTCACTCTTGAGAGCTGATTATAAATACGGGCCTAACCAAACTGAAGAAAGTATAGAAAAGCGAACTTTTGTTAATTTAATTAAGTGCTACGTTAATTATATGTTACTAAAAAAACACCTTTATTTGAAGAGACATTACGGGGTATATTTACTTGCTAATTAGCACTTTACGGTTTTATATTTATCTAGCAAGTTATGAATGTAACAGGCTGAGAAGTTATGTAAATATTAAAATTAACCATAAAATATGATAATTTTCCAACCGGAATTAAAACATAAAAAAAAGCATTGCAAATAAAAACACACTTCAGAAACACTATACAATTTTAAAAAAAACTGTTACTTCAAAATAAAATCACTGATATTGATATCCACTTACACTGAGAATAAAAACCCTGAGCTCCATCTTTGACCGTAGTTGACACTAAACTAACCTGACGAAAACTCTATTGACCTATACATAAATTAAAAATGTCGTTTTATATAAGAATGCATTGCAAAACTCACTAGTCTCGCTAATGTTAAGAAGTTGCACCAGCCGGCCAGTTAGGATCGTTTGATGAGTAGGTTTTCCCGAATATTTGACTGCTGGTTTTTTAATAGGTCACAAATTACCGTCAACGGGTTCATCAAAATGTCTATTATACAGGGTGTAAAACAAAGTACTGCGTTCCTTTAAACCACATGTTTTACTTTCCCAAACAACTTTCCCAAAGCACAAAAATTTTAGCACGAAAATATATTTTACTTTGTCCATACAAAACTGCAGATCCCGGAGAGCATCTTTGTATGGAGATGGCAAAATGTTTTTTGAAGGTAAAATTTTTGTGCTTTGAGAAAGGTGTTTGGTATCATCAGTACAGCATGTTGTTTAAAGGAACACGGTACTTATTTTAACACCCTGTATTTTCTTTTTATGTAGAGTTACGTAGGTAACTCATTTATCGATTGACTTTCCCTTAAAAAATCTAAAAGTACATCCAGATTCCCTTGTAAATTAAACCCGTACAACATACCTTTGTGTATGCCATCAATAGTTCTAGTTCTCAGGTCTAGCTGTTTCTAGTAATCTAGACTAGACCTTGAGCTTTTGACTCTAGGGTTAATCAGGGTCATAAGTCTACCTGCCTGCCCCAGAATCCATATGAAAAAAACCTTATTTATAAACTCGGTTATTTTAATCGGCAGAATAAGAAACACAACAGTTTTTTTTATTGATAGATTTATCTCAAGTGAAGATAAAGGTGTCGTTGTCCGAGATTCAAACCTGACACTACAGTCTAAGAAGGTCAAGCCAACAGAAGTGATACGTAATAGTGACGCATCATATTTACCTGCATCACCTTCCTACAACAAATAACGTGTTATGGAATCAAAAATTATGCAAATCCTTTTGTTAGATTAACTCAGACAATAAGGGTTAAATAACTCTTTCATTTTATCTCTTAAATGAATACCGTTAAGTCTCTCCTTCTGTTAGCTTTAAGGCTTAGCACGCCGGGCGACTTTTTTTGCGCAAATTAAATCCGCAAAAATCTGTGATGTATGGAGTTGTATGAAGGTGCACGCACTCGCGGAAAAAAATTGCGCGACATTCCTTATACAAATTCCGTAAGTTTAAGTTTTTGACCAATTGTGAGAAATATGCAACTTCCATGCTGGACTGGGAGTGATAGAAAAACATAGAATGTGCCAGCTGCATCTCTTCCCGGGCATGCTGTAAAAATCAGCTAAGGGATTCGAGGGTTTCAGTATTGTAAGGTAGGCGATGGGCTGACAACCAGTCACTATACAAATCTATCTGGAATAACCCTCAAACTTGTCAGACGTGGCGGAATGACCTTTGTTTAGGTGGTTTACGCTCTGCCTACCCCATTAGGGATAAATGCGTGATTATATGTATGTACGTATGTATGTATGCCAAAGTAGATCTACCCAAACCCAACGAACGGTCTGCCGTAAATTTGCTAAATATAGAATTGATTTGCATAAAATGATCCAGTTTTGCATTATTTTTACAACCTGAATAGCTTTACCATACTCTGTTTGTATAGGTACATTTATTTATTACTAGCTTTGGCC
>JARACY010003529.1:0-32601 GCA_029255725.1 Scrobipalpa atriplicella | reverse complement strand
GAAGTCCAGTTTAAATTATCGCTAGAACTTCCCGAGATAGAAGAACTAAACCTAAAAGTTATAAAAGCCTTGGTATTTCAGGCTTTCATACACTTTATTAAGTACTTTGGAAGCCGGTTTGTTTATCTGTGTATATGTTACATTATATCTTTAGTATACTATACACATGTCTGTTTTCTGAGTAACAAAACAAAATAACATTACGTCTAGGAGACGCATCGGCTCCTAAGTGATAGATAGCTGTGTTCACTCGAGTGCGTAGTAGATTGCTGTCAAAGCCAGCCTAAACATTCGGAATAAATATGTTACATTCCGTGCGTAAGTACTATGTACTTAGGGTCTGTTTACACGAGTAAGCGACACGACGCGGCGCGAAGCTGCTTGAAGATACATCTCGTTGTACCACAAAGTGACAAACAGCGCGATGCTGCAAGGGGAACTTTTCGAATAGTAAATAAAGTTATAATAAAATTCGTCCCGCGTCGCGTCGCTTCCCGATACCGAACTGACACTTACCTTGTATTTGTTTTCACGTTTTAAATATACAAGTTGATATAAAAAACTATCGAAAAGTGATAGGTATGTACTGAATTTTCGCCAAGAGTGAAAATGCTTAAATCAACTCAAATATCTTTTAGTAGACATAATATGTTTGTAAATCTATTGATACATTTTCAAACAATTTGTGTTAACTGGTACTAATCATCATCATCATCATAATGCGCACGGCAAAAGAGTGGAACTCTCCTTACCTGCGTCTGTTTTTCCGATTGCATACTCGTACAACCCCCAACACTTCAAAGTTAGAGTGAACAGGCACCTTCTGGGTGAGCTCGCTCCATCGTCAACTTCGTCTCTGTCGCTTCCGACCTAGACTGGAGCACTGGAGTCAAGAGCAAACCCATTTCTAATAAAAAAAAAATATATATCATCTCCCTAGCCTTTTCCCGTATTTCACGGAGTAAAATTTATCAAAACATAATGCCCCTTGCCCCATCAAATGAAAACTGTTCGACAGAAGACACTTTAAAACATAGCGCAGCAATACGGTTTGAATTTTAAAGGGTTTTAAGAGGTTTAGCTACACCTATAATTGCCTTCCGCCTTAATACTTCCTCCTTGCTTTTCCTATTTGAATAGGTATTTTTCCACTTAGAAAAGATTATAGGGTTCGTGCAAAATGCTTTCCCCATCTTTTGCTAACTCTGAGTAAAAATGGTGTCAAGAAATTCCAAAATCTTAACCAATTTAATTATAAGGCTTTATTCTCATAACTGTCGTAAGTATACCATTTTGCGATCAACCTTCTTTCTAATCTTCTTCGAACGCTGCTAGGAAAGTTCCATTTATCTGCGGAACCAATTAAAATTATTACACCTCTCAGTAAATACGGCGAGAGAAGTAAACAGCCGGCGACGAGGATGCTTTCAGCAATTTTCTTTAGTGTCTGTCTTAGGGGAAAATCTCCTGAATTTAGGGTAATTTTTCAAACCTAGGGAAATTTTTAGAGAATAAAATAATTCAGGGGATTTTTGGGTAGATTTTCGAGTTTTTAGAATCGAATTTTACGATTTCTAGCGAGTTTCATTTCGTGTCGCGTCTAATATGTTCTTTTCAATGTGACAATAAATGATTCCAAAAGCTTCGACAGATGACTTTAGTTGTATATGATCTGTCAAATTTTGAGACAGGCTTCATACTAAAATCTCTATGCTTATACGAAAAATATTTAATTTTTGACACTGACAGATCATGATCTGCTAAGCCCTCTATCAGAAATAAAGAAAATCTCTTCTTTTTCTTCTACAAATGTCATATTGAAAAGCCCATATTATGGATGAAATTAAATATTTTAAAAGTGCCTGTTAACGGGAAATTTTACGAGCAGTACGGGAAAGTCGAAATATATGGGTGGCAGCATTTCTACGCTTCCTTTTTCTTTTCCTTCAGTAGCTCGCGAGCGCTTTCGCGGAGCGCACGTCGGGTTCGCGGCATATTTCGCTAGCCTGTGACAACTTATCGTAATTTGCAGTGAAAACTTTTTTGTGAGTGCGTTTTTAAATAGAAAATGGTTTACGGTGGTAGCGAAAGTGGTTTTCGGTGGCTTCTTTTTTAAAATGTGAACAGTGTGTGTACTACTATCAAAGGAGCGACCGGGGCCGACGCCTTAACGTGCCATCCTAAGCACGGTATTTTTCTTTTCGGACAATCAGGTGATTCAGCCTGCAATGTCCTGACCAAGCCGGGAAAATTCTCACAAAGTTATAAACTGACAGATATCAACTTTTTGTTCCCTTCGTGGGAATCGAACCCGCGACCTCCAGATCTCATAATCTCATGACTCAGACCCCTTGACGTTCTGCCTAACCCTTAAGGGATATAAGCGTGATTTTCGTATGTATTCGTTGGAAACTCTTTCATACCGACTACAGAAACTACTAGAAGATACTTCGTGACTTTTTATCTCGCGAGTATTCCCAACTTTAATTGCTTAGTTTTACTACGTAACTTCCAGGCTCGTATTTATAAAGCGATCTCAAGATTGAGAGCAATATTAAGTATGGATTTGACAGGTTGTTTTGTACTGAAATGACATTTCTGATACGAACTCAAACTCGCTGTCACTCTTGAGAGCTGATTATAAATACGGGCCCCAATCTCCTAATCGAAACAGAGAAACTTGGTGCCCAGCTGGAAGTCATGGGCATGGCATTACTCAAAATATGAGACTTATATAATATTTCACTCTTTTTAAAGAAAAAAATGTGTCGTGGGAGAAACTGCGGCGCTAAATAAATAGCACGCTAATCATATAAATAATCACCATAATTATTATAATATAAGGCACTCGTAATGAAGTAAAAACTTAAAATTTAAAACACGTCAAAACTTTTGCAAAGGTTTTAAAAAAGCACAACTTTACCCACCTCTGCCACAAAGCTAGCAAACACTCACTGTTCACATTTTAAAAAAGAAGCCACCGAAAACCACTTTCGCTACCACCGTAAACCATTTTCTATTTAAAAACGCACTCACAAAAAAGTTTTCACTGCAAATTACGATAAGTTGTCACAGGCTAGCGAAATATGCCGCGAACCCGACGTGCGCTCCGCGAAAGCGCTCGCGAGCTACTGAAGGAAAAGAAAAAGGAAGCGTAGAAATGCTGCACCCATATATTTCGACTTTCCCGTACTGCTCGTAAAATTTCCCGTTAACAGGCACTTTTAAAATATTTAATTTCATCCATAATATGGGCTTTTCAATATGACATTTGTAGAAGAAAAAGAAGAGATTTTCTTTATTTCTGATAGAGGGCTTAGCAGATCATGATCTGTCAGTGTCAAAAATTAAATATTTTTCGTATAAGCATAGAGATTTTAGTATGAAGCCTGTCTCAAAATTTGACAGATCATATACAACTAAAGTCATCTGTCGAAGCTTTTGGAATCATTTATTGTCACATTGAAAAGAACATATTAGACGCGACACGAAATGAAACTCGCTAGAAATCGTAAAATTCGATTCTAAAAACTCGAAAATCTACCCAAAAATCCCCTGAATTATTTTATTCTCTAAAAATTTCCCTAGGTTTGAAAAATTACCCTAAATTCAGGAGATTTTCCCCTAAGACAGACACTAAAGAAAATTGCTGAAAGCATCCTCGTCGCCGGCTGTTTACTTCTCTCGCCGTATTTACTGAGAGGTGTAATAATTTTAATTGGTTCCGCAGATAAATGGAACTTTCCTAGCAGCGGTTCGAAGAAGATTAGAAAGAAGGTTGATCGCAAAATGGTATACTTACGACAGTTATGAGAATAAAGCCTTATAATTAAATTGGTTAAGATTTTTGGAATTTCTTGACACCATTTTTACTCAGAGTTAGCAAAAGATGGGGAAAGCATTTTGCACGAACCCTATAATCTTTTCTAAGTGGAAAAATACCTATTCAAATAGGAAAAGCAAGGAGGAAGTATTAAGGCGGAAGGCAATTATAGGTGTAGCTAAAACCTCTTAAAACCCTTTAAAATTCAAACCGTATTGCTGCGCTATGTTTTAAAGTGTCTTCTGTCGAACAGTTTTCATTTGATGGGGCAAGGGGCATTATGTTTTGATAAATTTTACTCCGTGAAATACGGGAAAAGGCTAGGGAGATGATATATATTTTTTTTTTATTAGAAATGGGTTTGCTCTTGACTCCAGTGCTCCAGTCTAGGTCGGAAGCGACAGAGACGAAGTTGACGATGGAGCGAGCTCACCCAGAAGGTGCCTGTTCACTCTAACTTTGAAGTGTTGGGGGTTGTACGAGTATGCAATCGGAAAAACAGACGCAGGTAAGGAGAGTTCCACTCTTTTGCCGTGCGCATTATGATGATGATGATGATTAGTACCAGTTAACACAAATTGTTTGAAAATGTATCAATAGATTTACAAACATATTATGTCTACTAAAAGATATTTGAGTTGATTTAAGCATTTTCACTCTTGGCGAAAATTCAGTACATACCTATCACTTTTCGATAGTTTTTTTATATCAACTTGTATATTTAAAACGTGAAAACAAATACAAGGTAAGTGTCAGTTCGGTATCGGGAAGCGACGCGACGCGGGACGAATTTTATTATAACTTTATTTACTATTCGAAAAGTTCCCCTTGCAGCATCGCGCTGTTTGTCACTTTGTGGTACAACGAGATGTATCTTCAAGCAGCTTCGCGCCGCGTCGTGTCGCTTACTCGTGTAAACAGACCCTAAGTACATAGTACTTACGCACGGAATGTAACATATTTATTCCGAATGTTTAGGCTGGCTTTGACAGCAATCTACTACGCACTCGAGTGAACACAGCTATCTATCACTTAGGAGCCGATGCGTCTCCTAGACGTAATGTTATTTTGTTTTGTTACTCAGAAAACAGACATGTGTATAGTATACTAAAGATATAATGTAACATATACACAGATAAACAAACCGGCTTCCAAAGTACTTAATAAAGTGTATGAAAGCCTGAAATACCAAGGCTTTTATAACTTTTAGGTTTAGTTCTTCTATCTCGGGAAGTTCTAGCGATAATTTAAACTGGACTTCCCACCCGCCGAACATTATTTACGAACAAAAAGAAAGGCATTTTATTGACAACTCGAAAACTCCTCGCGGCGTCGCGCCGCGCGGTGCAGACTATCACTTCTTGGTACAACGAGATGCTCTTCAATCTAATCTAATAATCTCTAATCTAATAATCTAATAATTATTGTATAATTTTTATTTTTGACGATCATATTATTCTCTGACATTTTTATTATTATTGCAATGTAATTATGAAATTGATAATGTGAAATAAAGAAATCTAATCTAATCTAATCAGCTTCACGCCGCGTCAAGTCGCTTCCCGGGGTTTGAAAATATTAAACATGATCAAAATAAAACCGAAAATACGTTCATGCGTGAAAATCGCTTAATAATATTCTCTCATATTTTTTACTTGGTTAATATTTCCAAACTAAAGCTAATTAAAAACACAGATACATTGCATTTGATAATGGGTACAAAGTTTGGCCAAGATCGGTCTTACAGTTTGAGAATGAAAGCGTCGTTGTTATGAACCACGTTTATTACCTCGATATTTCGGAGTTGTTTCAAACTCCACTCGTGACCATGGAGTTTGAAACAACTCCGAAATATCGAGGTAACAATAAACATAATCGTGGTAATAATCCCGTTCATAACAACAATCTAATTGCAGTGAACAACCGCGAAAGTCTCAAAACTTATAAGCGTCTTGTTCAGAACGCAGGGAGAGATCAGAACGCCAACTGCTTTTGTCCTGGTTTCCTTTTGTTCCTCTCCCATGATCTGATGCAGGTAATACTGACATGTCCTAGATCTATTCTAGGTTAAGCTACATGAATAACATCCCTGGGAAACTTTAAAATAGCTGTTTCAAGTAGTTTTAGTGCTTTCAGTGGAAGTGCTTGAAATCCAATGTGCATATAAGTACATACCTTGCACCTTGCACCAAATGCACCTTGCATAGCGTGCCTTACATTTACTAGAAAATAACAAGTATTTTAAATAAAAAAGAGTTCGTAAAACCCGACTGTATTGTAAAAAAATTGGTACTTTAATTGCAATTTATTGTTCTAAATTGAGTTTTAACAAATTACTTATATATATTTTTGTAATCTTCTTTTTTTTTGTGTGGGAGCCCACCTTAATATTTATTCTTCTTAGCGAGTGGATTTTCGAGTCGAACAACGAACAATATTTATTGTACTCTGGTTTTTAGTATTTGTTGTTAGGTATAGCGGCAACAGAAATACATTATCATCGAAAATTTCAACTCTCTACACGTCACGGTTCATGAGATACAGCCTGGTGACAGACGGACGGACGGACGGACAGACGGACAGCGAAGTCTCAGCAATAGGGTCCCGTTTTTTACCCTTTGGGAAAAATTACCATAATTACCATAATTATTTCTGCCCGCGAAGCTACTTAATACAAATATAGTATACACCGATGAAAACTAGGTTTATCTACTTCGTTATCCGAAGAGTATCCTTAATGTGAATCAACGTTGCAATTCCAAAGCGACAGAGAAAGAAATTTCCACCAGTCCTTTGAGACCGTACTAAGAAATTCTATTCTCAGCTCTTATAAAATAGAGCAGCTGTTGCATTAGTTAGGATTGGTCAGTGAAGGAAATACAAAGAAATAAAGATAAGACTGTACACTATTATACTCCGTTTTATTAACGTTGCGTTATCGATAGCAACTTGTTTTGCGGCCCATAAACAGCTATTTCCTTGCAACTTAGCAGAGGTTCAAATTTCGGAACCGCATACAATAACCTTGTTACAAACATATGTTTTGCGGTTGACTTTCTTTAAAATTGTAAAGAAAAAGTAGTTTATGGACCGCAAATCAAGTTTGTATCGATAACGCAACGTTAAAAATACTGAGTATACAATACACACTCCTATTGTCAAGGGTACACAAAGCTAATCTGATTCACATACAGAAGGCGATGTAGCGAATTTTCCGAATTTTCAACGAAAAAGTCAATTCCCTAGAAAAGCAAAAGCGAAGCACTAGGTACTTCCTCTTTAATTATACTCTTCTTCTTTTTCTTCTTCTTACCGTGTCGATTGAACACAGAATCGGTAGTACGAGATCAAGAACGAGATGTATCTTTAAAACTTAGTTCAAACCTCCACAGAAGCCTATCAGAACAAAGACTGAGCAAACTCGACCATTAGAAATTGAAGAGTAGAACAAAGGAGAAGAGTAGAAAGACCAACTACCCATCATCCACATCCCCCATTAACGATGCTTACATTAAAATGTGTAAGCAATTTGAAATTTATAACTTCAAGAGAGTCTCATTCGGCAAGCATTTTCAGCATCTCTAACAATGTCGAAAAACATATTTTTTCGTAGATACTGTAACACTCTTTATGATCATACTCAGCTAGAAGAAGTTGTTTACTTTGAGGATTCTTTGATTCACTGTAATTTGAAGATTTTCCTAAATCAGATTTGTTAAAAATTATGTTCTTAAACTCATCTTCTCCCAAAATTTGTTGATACAAATGCGACCTTGAACTTTAAGGGTCAGGCCAGCAGACTAAAGAGAATTATGATCATTGTGTAATATGTGATCAGATCATTGCGTATTTTTACCATTTGTATGCCACCAGCCCGACTGCCGGCAAAATGTAGGCCCGTATTTATAATCAGCTCTCAAGAGTGACAGCTAGTTTGGGTTCGTATCAGAAATGTAATTTCGGTACAAAACAACCTGTCAAATCCATACTTAATATTGCTCTCAATCTTGAGATCGCTTTATAAATACGAGCCTTAGAGATGAAATATTCATAACACGATGTTGACGTCAGTTATTCCTAGGCTTACTTTACTTACGTGTTTTATTACCAGGCTTTTCGTTTGAAATACATTATTATGATGTTTTTGGGCAATTGAGCCCATTTATCCTACTATCCTACTAATATTATAAATGCGAATGTTTGGATGTTTGAATGTTTGGATGTTTGTTTCTCAATTACATTTCAACCGTTGGACGGATCGAGATGAAACTTGGCACACATATAGGTTAGGTTCTATAATAGGACATAGGGCTACTTTTCACCATAGGAAAATTTAATTTGCACGGGAAAACTCATTACGCGAGTGAAACCGCTGGCGGAAATCTAAAGTAAAGAATAAATCATTGAAATATAGCCCGCCCTGTGTCGCCCCACCCAACATACATACATGTCATATAGTCACGCCTTTATCCCTAACAGGGTAGGCATAGGCAGAGCATCAACGACCTAAACAAAGGTCGTTGCGCGCCACGTCTGACAAGTATTGAGGGTTTTTCAGATAGATCTCTGCATTGCTGTAGTGACGGGTTGTCAGCCCATCGCCTAAATTACAAAACATTGAAACCCTCGAATCCCTTAGCTGGTTTGACAGCATGCCCGGGAGGAGATGCAACTGGCGCATTCTATGTTTCTTTTAGCACCAACAATGTCAAAAGAATGCATCCCAGAATTTTGGAACAAGAGCTAGATTTATAATGAATAAATGGTAATTTTAAAACATTAAAACTGGATGCAAATATTTTGCCAAGAAAGTATTGGTTTAATTTAATTAAAATGTTCGGTATCTGCTGCGTAGGCGTCATTGAAAATTAATTAAATTTGAGTCAATCTTGAAAGTAATGACAGTTTAATTTATATGTTATGCAGATCGACTGACATAACCGTTCAGGCGGCAATATTAGGAACTAAGGCTAAAAACGTAGTGATTATGTGATTATATCCTCATTGGTTACACTGACAGCGATTGAATTGAAGCAATGACAACTATAGTGGCGACGTGACAGCTGTACAAAAATCTCATCGGGGTATGGAAGCCAATATTTAAAAAAGAAACTTCATTATTTATATCCGTTTGGATTAAAACAAACACAGGCCTCTGAAAGTATTTCTACTTCTACGCCGTAGTAGTCGTAGCTGGTTGAGCGTAGCCATTTTCCCTACATCGGCTATTTTTACCCGACTGTCGAGGAAGGGTTATGTTTTTCGCGCGTATCTTGTATGTATGCAAGTATGTTTCTAAATTTCTTTATTACCTCGTATCTCCGAAACGGCTGGATGGGTTTGACTGGTCTTAAACAACCGAGTGTTCTTAGATTGGAGTGATTTTTTTTTATAAATCAATATGGCGGATTCTTGGCGCTAAATTGCAAGTCTTATTTTATTTTTTCGATTTAGCCTATCGAGTGGGGTATCAAAATAAAGGTTTTTAAAAGGAGATTAAAAATATATATGAGTCATATGTTAAAACTCAATTTAGAACAATAAATTGCAATTAATGCGCATTTAAAGTTATTTTTATACTAAAGTCGGGTTTTGTGAACTTTTTTTTAAAATACTTTTTTAGTCAGTACACATAATAGTCAAGCAAAGAAATTGAACAACTATCGCAAGAAATACCTAAAAAATCCGGAAAAACTTGTGTACCTAATTATTGGAGCATCATTCATTACCCTTGAACAGCCTTGAACTTTAAATAATGTAAAATATCAGTATTTTTCAAAAAGTAATTTGTTCCTTTCTACTTGATTTATTTTAAATACAAAAATAGAGCTTGATGAAACGAAAAGCGGCATCCGACACCAGCATTAATTATGGATAAGGTTGTATGAAAAATAAACAACTCAATTTATATAAAACTAGATTTCCGCCCCGTGGTTTAACCCGCAGCTTACTGAGTTTTCCCGTGGGAATCAGGCATTTTCCTGGGGTAAAAAGTTGCCTATGTGTTAAACTAGGGTGTCAGCTACCTTTACACCAAATTTTATTAAAATCGCTCCAGCCGTTTAGACGTGAAAGAGTGACAAACATCCATCCAAATTACCGTATTTTACCACGGTAAAATACGGTAAAAAGTAGCGTATATGTCTGATTCCATGACCTAACCTATATGTGTGCCAAGTTTTATCCCGATTCGGTTAGTAGTTGCAAGGGGATGACAAACAGACACACTTTCGCATTTATAATATTAGTAGGGATTGGATCTCATCAATTTGGCAAACTGAAAAAGAGCCAATATGATATCAACACCCACTATTAATTACTTTCACGGTCAATAGCGCGGTGTAAAATCGATGGTACAGTTAGTCACTGATATAGTTCTCCCACTGTATTATTAATGCAAAAGTAGTTTTTTTTTTGTGATTGTCTGTTATTTTTTTACTTAATAATATAAAATTGTCCTTTTAAATTACCGGTAAAATATTCTCAATCTGTTTTATGTTTGTTACAATAGAAAGAATTCTATTATGATTATCACTACGTTACAGATAGGGGTGGGTCGGGTAAGTCGGGTTTTCAAATCGACGGACGATCCGATGAATCCGGCCGTCAGAGTTTGCTACTTCTTAGCACCTAGGCTTGACAGATCAGGCAGTTCAACTTGGTAGACCATTTCATTGCTCTCTATTTAACTTAGCTACCACAGTCCTTATTTAGATTTTTTTTATGCAAAATTATTGGCGTCTCATTATATCATTTGGGTAAAAAACATGTAGAAATGTTTTATTTCATAATATCATCATATAAATTCCCAGATTTAAAAAACAAATCACTTATACACGTGGAAACACTTAAATAATATTCAAGTTCTTCTTTGATTTGAAGTATTTGTTTATTTGGATTTAATTGGAATTGTTTTTATTCCAAATTAACTAAGTACAATTCCTGAGAATTCATTAATTTTACGTATAAATACATTATCCTAGATTTCTGTTTCGCAGTTTTATTAGTTTAATAAATATTGCCCGATATTAGAAAATGATACGGAGTTTTTTAGTTCTTTTTGTAGTCCTTTTTGTTTTGGTCGAGTGAACGGAACTTAATAAGTGATCAACGTCATTCATTATAATTAAAAGTAACTTTTTCTCAATAACAGGAAAGTTGGGTAAGTTAAAAATACACAAATTTGAGATGAGAAAGTAGGTATATTAATTTGATTAAACAGTCTTTAATGATGAGTGTAAACTTAGGTGTAAAATTTATCTACAGTACATAATACCTATTTTCTTTATTTGCTATGGGTAAACTCTCATTGAGACGGAGTCGGCAATGAAGCGAGCTCATCCAAAAGCCTTAAAGCACTACTGACATTCTGACCTTATTTATATTTGACTTTGACCTTGACTTTGCTGTTGGCCTTGACTTTGACCTTGATTGTGACCTTGACTTGATTCAATGACTTCCATCGGCATTCGTTCTGAAGGAGTAGAAGGAACATCAGCATTTCGTTCTCTTTCTTTATCAGCAGAGCGTTGGTTACGCTTACGCGGCATGGCAAAACGCAGCTTCCCCCAAAACCAGGGGTCATCGCATCTCAAATACGTGTTCAAACTGAGGTAGTTCCGTAACTCAGGAGCCAAGTTTTCAGACAAAACATCGTCTAATACAAGAACCAGCAATCGTGAGCGTCCTTCAGACTCTATGGACGCTAAAGCGTAGCGGAACTCCATCGCGCCCCAAAGTGACGTTACAAAGTTCTTCGACAGTACAATGATCGTCCTCTTGGAGGTCCGGACCGACTGCATGATCTGAGCCGGGATCCATTCCCCTACCGCCCAGTCGCGATAATGCACGCAAATGCGGTAGAAATACGGCTCACTTTCGAGCTGTGGCACCAACTGCTCCATCACGTATTGGTTGTCACCGTGTGCGAAAGAGATGAAGGCATCGTACGGGCGGTCTTCGTCAAAGTCTTCCTCGCGGAGGCAGCTGAGGCAGTAGCCGCGGGCGTACAAGTAGATCCTCAACGTGATCCAGTAATGTCTCAACAGTAAAGCAGCAGTCAATGCCAGCACTGCCAGCGCCAGGAAAGAACCCCAGACATACTCCGCTTTGAAACGACAGAGCTCATCGATGGAGACCAATCGTACTGGTAGCTCGCTGTCTCCACATATCAGTGCGTCGTAGTCTACTATCTGTAAAAAATACCGCTTATGTTTACTGAGTGAAATAAACTCAGTATGTATGTGTAATAATGATGTATAGAACTCAGGGATAAATTTTATTCAGACGACTGTACAAGTTTGTCAAGAATGATTTATTTAAAAAGATTAATTTACGGAACGCACTGAAGTTTTTTTTTTTTACTCATACCAATAAAATTGGTTGTTCAGAATTATAAAATAGGAATGATATATCATTCTTTACCTGGGAGTGCCTGGTACGTAATGCGTTGAGGAGTAGATGATTATCGCACTGACAAGCGATTGGGTTCCCCGACAACCATACTCGTCTCTCTGTCGTGTTGAACAGCAAAGCCGACTGATTACCATCCAGTCGTGAAATGTTGTTGTTGCTTAAATCCAGCCACTGCAAGAAATTCATCATAAGGCATATAAAGATAGTCAACAATCAATTCGCGTCTGTGGCCTGAGCTGAGCCAGCTCTTGATCTGGAGGTCGTGGGTTCGTATCCCAGGTTGTTACTATCAATTTATCACTGTGAAATTGTCCTTAATCGGATTAGGGCAATGTATCACTTGATTTGATTGCTTGAATGTCTGACAAGAAAAATGATTCCGACGGAATCATTCCGTCCGTGCCGAAGCTGTGCCCTCCGAAGTTCTTCAAGCAGTCTCTGGGTCGCTATCTCTGGTAAGTGGTACAAGCCATTCTCATGGCCTACCTATAGGGGGTTAAAAAACATCAGCCCATCGATAACTCATACGACAGAACAGAAAGTCATGAAAAATAACTAGGTACCTACCTTAAGGGAATTCGGGATGTAAGCGTTGCGCAAAGAGGTGACATTATTGCCTGACGCATTCAGGCTTCGATACTCCTTGTCAGGGCGAGGCCAGCGGAATCTCTCCGTATTGTAACTGCAGTCAACCAGGCTGATGTAATTGAAATGTCTGCTGATCCTCCTTCTACATCCGTGAACCGTAGCTTTCCAGCAGTTTAGTCTCTCTAATGGTTCCTCGACGAACAGGCTTCCATTTTTGCTGTCACATCTTAGACCCGGCATGGAGACGAAGCGAGAGAAGTCTCGAAGAGTTGTCGATAGCACATCGTTGTTGCATATACAGTCCACGTAGTCTAGCATTACGGCGAGGTTGTATCCTTTGTTTGTGATCCAGAAGTTGGCTGTAGTCTGAAGAAGAATTCAATTTTTCAAAAGGTTTAAAAAGGTCTTCCTTTTCCTGGGTAACGAAATACCGGCTTTGCCTATCGATAATTTAGGGTAGTATTTATAATCAGCTCTCAAGAGTGACAGCGAGTTTGAGTTCGTATCAGAAATGTCATTTCAGTACAAAACGACCTGTCAAATCCAAACTTAATATTGCTCTCAATCTTGAGATCGCTTTATAAATACGAGCCTTAGACTAAACTATTTAATTTTGCAAAAGACTGCCTTCCTTTCGGTCACCTCTGGATAGTATCACGAGCAAACCCAAGGGCGATAAAACAAATGCCACTTTCCTTCCAAAAAACATATATAGAAACAGGAACTTGAATCGTCTCCTGAATTCGAACTTTTGTCTCAAATCTTGACTTTTTATAATTTTACTTATCTTATATCAAAATCCTTTGCATTGATCCATTTATTCTATTCAGCTCATCATTCGTTTGCCTCTATATAATGAGGAGGAAAACTGACTTTTTCTCCCGCTAGGTGTCGCATGGGCGACTGTACCTTGAGAACTGTCAAATTGTACCAACTTTTGTAAACAAATTGAATATTTTTAGAATATTATCAGTAAATGCCACAATGCAGTGCATTTAATTGCAAAAATAGGGGAATTCATTTGTTTTCCAAAGATTACAAATAAAGAAAACAGTGAGAGACAGTGGGAAAAAAAATTACGTATTAAAAACTTCAATGCAAGTGATGCAAGTTGAATGTGTTCAGCGCATTACAAAGAAAGTGATTATATTGAAAAAAATATCGTTTATGTTAAAAAAACTGATAAAATCGCAATACACATGTGACATTGACACGAAATAAGGTACAGTCGCCCAGAGCGCCATCTGTATTTAGCTTTTAGTTTGGCTCCTCATTACATGGAGTCCGCGAAGTTAGTTTTCTTTATCTATTCGTCCTATCCCTGTCAGCCGTCACTACAACACTCTTTTATTCTTATATGACTGTACCTATTTACCTGATCCTCGAAGTTCTCGTGGAATTCGGTCTCAACTTCCACGGATCTGAAGGAACGTCCACTGAGATCTACGGTCAGCTGATCTGCCCCCGTTCTTGGTAGACCATGTAACTTAAAATATAAATTTTCATAAATCACCAGAAGAGAAATTCTTCTTTTAAGTATTAGCGGGACACCGTCCTAGTATAAGAATAAGAATAATTTATTAGGTCAAAAATTAATTTACATTTCTAGTTGCAATACTTAAGTACAGGACTTAATTTAAAATAACGCTACATTTGTTTTCAAAAATACAACCAATGATCATGCTAAGCATTCAAATAAAGCCTGTGTTATGACCATTGGATGTTTACAGATCGTTTTAATTTAGGCACTTTTCTATTTAATATCAACTGAATTTTAATAAGTACTTGCATTAAATATTTTTTTTAAATAAATAAAAATAGGGAGGAAAGAAAGTGAGGGAAAAAGTATAGAGGTGTACAGATAGGTATGCCAGTGTCTTCGAGTCTTCTGCACTTTTTAAGGTTCTGTTCACATCAGGAAGCAACGCGACGCGACACATCGCACACTTTTCAAGAGTGTGACACTATACCTTATAAAACTTTATTTACTTTGCAAAAAGATAGGAACATTGACAAAACTCAAAACTCGGTCCCGCGCGGTGCAGCCTGTCAATTCGTGGTAAAACGGGATGCATCTTCAAACAGCTTCGCACCGTGTCGCGTCTCGTCGCGTAGCTCCCCTGTAAACTGACCCACACCTAACTTATACTACAAACAACATTTATGTTACCTTCAGTGAGACTCTTTGTTCATCGTCTAATCGCATTTCCAGTAATTTTAGGTTTGAGAAGTTGCTGTACATTAAACAATCGGCATCGAGAGTCATGTTGTTCAAGGAAAGTCTTTCTAAAGATGGTGCGCTAGCTGAAATTAACAGTGTAATATACAACGTGTAACATAAAGGGTATATGCATCGTGAAATGTGTGAATCTACCCATGAAACTGAACAACTTTCCCTAAGAAATATAGGTCGAAAAACGAAAAAAAAAATTTGACCTTCCATACAAAATTCATCAGCTGATAGCGCATTTAGTATGGGAAGTCAATTTTTTTTTTTTCATTTTTCGACCTATGTTTCTTAGGGAAAGTTGTTCAGTTTCATGGGTAGATTCACACATTTCACGATGCATATACCCTTTATGTTACACGTTGTATAATTGCCCGCCACCGTAAAGTAATCGGTCAATATTTTTAGCGGCTTAGGTACTTGTTTTTGTTGAACAGAGGCTTAAGACGTCGAAGATCACACCTGACGTGCGGAAGTGTATCATCTTCGTGCTCCTGATGAAGACCATCGCATATGGTCGAAACGTCAAGGTCTAAGCCTCCGTTCAACAAAAACAAATAGACGTTAAAAATATTAACTATGAATAACCAAGTGAATAACACTTGTATTTCCTTTAATAATCTGTGGAAATGTTGAGATCCTAAACTTTTGAAGTCTTTGGAAAATTTTGAATTAGGTAGTATTTTATCCAATACATATGACAACCTCTGCCAAATTCATTCAAATAGACACTGAAACTGATACTGACAGTAAAAATTGTATATTATGCATGATATTGGATACAATTCGAGCCTTTTTGCGAAGAGCTGTCTCTTAAGCTCTTTATATTTTGTGTATACTCACTGACGATAGATTTGATTTCGAAGTTTTGGAATGTGTGAACAAATGGGTTGCCATCCAATATTAGGGTTCGGAGTCTGGGAGTTTTCGGTATCACCTCAAGAAGAAACTCGCCTTTTAACTTATTGTTAGCCAGATTCAGTGTTCTCAAATTTTTCAGCGTAGGGAACTGTAAACTGAGAATTAACATAAAAAATTTGGAAATAATCACAGAAAAACATTTAAAAACAGAAAGGATACAGATAGTATATCTTCTTCTAATCATAAAAACAACTCATGCACGTTAATTAACTCATAACTAGTTAATTACTTACAATGCCTTATCTTCCAATTTGTTGTGTGACAAGTCTAAGACATCAAAACGATCAAAGTATTTCATCAGGCGTAGAGGTTGTTCCTCTAACGAGCAATTGTGAACTCTAAGCTCAATTAAAGAAGTCTCATTCACAGTTTTCATAAACTTCATCACAGCCTCTGAAGACGAATCAATTAATGACATGTATCGCAAAGTTCCAGAACAATCTGCTGGATATGTATCTGGAGTTTGCTCTTTAGTCAGCCTTACAATGTTTAGGGACTGCAGAGTTTGACAGTTACTCCAGTAATAGACAGTGCTGTTCACCACAGTTAGGTCAAGTAGAGGAGAACCGTTGCTTGATACTAATCCTGGTAATACCATGTCTCTCACAGTAAGCCGGCGTAATGAACCTTGATATTGAAAGAAGTTGTATGGGACTCCATGTTTGATTGCGATCAGCTCTAAGTTTATAACACCCATACCAGCTGAATAGTACTTTGGTATGTACTCCGGTATTTTCACGTCAACTAACCGCAGTGTATGCAATTTGGTGACGTCAATATTCAGCGCTTCTAATGTATCCATTAGAATTACACTCGGCATAATGCATTTGTGTAAAGTAATTGTATGAAATGTCATTTTTGTTTGGAACGGTTTCTCTGCATCAAGAGTTGTAGAGCAATGTATTGTTTTTTCTTGTGGGTCTTTGAAGATACCTGCAAGTATTTACTTATTATTGAATTGAATATGTCGATGATAAATTGAAAAACAGAATCAACTAATTGCAATATGATTCTCTGGGGTTCAAAGGACACGTTAAGATATAGATATACAGAGTGTTAATTTAATTGCGTGCCATAGCTTAGAGGGTGTTTCAGTAACGTAAAAGGAGCCTAGAAAAAATAAAATCCAACTCAAAATATTAAAAAAAAAACGGTACGTATTTATGATGATTCCCAGAGCTGCGCCTACCTCTCGGTTATAGCACGAGAGGTAGACGCAGCTCTTGGAATCATAATAAATACCGGCTTTTGGTTATTTGATTTTCTTTAGTTGTTTTTTTTTTTATGGGCTCCTAATACGTAACTGAAACACCCCTTAAGCTATGGCACGCAATTTAATGAACACCCTGTATAATAAAATTAACCAACCATAGGTTCTATAATCTTCATGGGCAAAACCAGATTTGCAGACTTCAAAAATAGATATGTCTTTAATATAAGAACTTGCACTTAAGGCCTTGGAACACATAAGGTCTTGGAAGTCGACAATCTGCAAGAAATAATAGTAATAAGTAACTTGTTTTAATAGGTATTGAAATAGAGTACTTCCTAAAAATGGCTTCCCTATAAATTTTTGCAATCAAGGTGGTCATTTTGTAATTATTTTATTAATTTTCTGGAAAAATTTCCTGGTGAAAGATGTCCAGTTTCGTTGACTGAGCAACCCCTGGAAGCTGTCTCTTTCACGCGGTATTATTACTGAGAAGAAAGTCCTATTATGTTTTTTTATCTGACTGTCATTACCTGACAGTTTATTATTACCCGACTGTCATTATTACCCGACTGTCTGAATTTCGCGCGTATCTTGTATGTATGTATGCACGAGTATGTACTTATGTTTGTTTCTAAATTTCTTTACTACCACGTATCTCCGAAACGGCTGGATGGATTTCAATAATTAGGGTATCGTTTGATTGGTCTCTCTCACCCGAGTGTTTTTAGGTGAGTGTGATTTTTTTTTAAATCAATATTGCGGATTTTTGGCGCCAAATTGTAAGTCTTCAAAATATATTTTTCAACTGAACCTATCTTCGGCATCGAAATAAATATAATTAAAAGGAGACTACAAAAATATATATGTAAGTCATATATTAATAATAATAAAAACTCGATTTAGAACAATAAATTGCAATAAATGCATCGAAACGATTTTTATATACTATTTTGAACTTTTTTTAAATACTTGTTTATTACAGAGTTGTAGATTCTTTAAAACATACCTGTAAATGATTTTTTTGAATCGCAACCAGCAACTCGCGGTTTTCACAGAAGCAGGAGATAGGGTTGCCAACTAGCCATATCTTTCTGTTCGGTTTCCCAAAAAGAAGAGATATCTCTTCTAAATTTAGCATCGATATGTTGTTATGCCGTAGATCTAGCCACTACAAAAAAGAAATATAGATTGTTTGTTATACCTAAGCGAATGACTATAATGATAGTGACTAAGGCCCGTATTTATAATCAGCTCTCAAGAGTCACAGCGAGTTTGAGTTTGTATCAGAAATGTCATTTCAGTACAAAACGATCTGTCAAATCCATACAATCTTGAAATTGCTTTATAAATACGAGCCTAAGTACCATAGTAGTCTGTTCATGTATATTTAAGAGCAAAGATAATAAGGTGATTTAAAATAGTTCCCCGATCATTATAAATTTAAATTATGAAAAAATATACCTAACTCCCATATACATATAATGAGTTGACTGGTTGGTTTGAAATTAATAAACCTACCTAAAATTTTAGCATCAGTCAAATATCTTTAGTCATTACAATCTAAAATAAAATTACCTCAACCGAATCTGGAAGATAAGCATTAGCCAGATCAGAAATGTTATTGCCAGTGGCATTAAGACCTCGAAACCTATGCGGTTTTGGCCACCGAAATGCATCTCCAACATAACTGCAATCAACGACTGTAGTGTAATATTGTTCCCTGCTTAGTTTCCTTTTGCATTCATTGACTGTCGCCTTCCTGCAGCTGAGATTTTCCATCGGCTCGTCAAGGAAGAGACCTCCGGTCTTACTGTTGCATTTCATTGCCGGCATGTAGATGTGTTCGGGGAATTCTTTCAGGGCGTACTGTAGGACGTCGTTGTTGCATTCGCAGTCTATGAAGTCTAAGAAGATGACCAACTTGTAGCCTTTGCTTGTCAACCAGTGGCCGGGGTTGTGCTGAAAAAAAATTTAATTACTTGCCTAATAATAATTTGTGGAATCCAAAAGAATTGTAAAGCTGATCGTGTTTTGTTTAGTTAAAATACAGAATCTCTTCCATGCTCGATTGGAAGCGATAAAAATATAGATATAGATAACTAGACGATCTGCTTTATAAACCAAACATCATATAAAAGACAGTAGAGGGAGTAAGCGATGTACTGACAATATTCATACAAAAAATATTCGTTATATGCTATCTGAAATGCTCCAAAAGTAATTTTGCACCAACTCAGTAGGTAGATATAGCATGCCATGCCCGTACTTCAACAGTCAAATTGTATTCTCCCCTTGAATACGAAACGAGTTATAAACATAATACAGACGATCAATATAATACAGATATGTATCAACTTACCAATTCTGTATAATTTGCAGTGTAATTTGGTCCTATGCTAATTGATCTTACGAGACGTCCACTTAAGTCAATAGCGAGTTGGCTAGCTCCTGTGCTAGGCAGGTTATGTAGCTGTAATGACAAAGTAAATCTTACCTTACTAAAAAAATACATGTAAGTGGGGGTACTCGACCAATTTTATGTCAATAGTTAAGCCACTAGCTCAAATCTATATTTTCTCTTGAAAAAGCCACTATCTGTTTGCAATATTGCAAAGAAGGAACGCATTAATCACCTGAAGGTTTTCAATCATTTTACTGGAGTTGGAGGTCAAGTCCATTCGTTCCAGCCACTTGAAGTGCATATGGCTCAAGGAATGTGGGTCAAACTGCATCCATTTTAACGATAACTGCTGCATTGATGACCTATTTACTGAAACAAGAAAATTATTAAAAAAATATGTGATAGTAGGATGATCGACTCACTGCCCAAATCCCTAGATCAATCGGCTGACCGAATAAGCGTTGGCTAAAAATCGTGAAAGCGGATATGAAAGAAAATGATATTCAACTAGCGGATGCCGAAGACCTGGCGAAGTGGAGCAGAAAGAGTCGGAGAGCGGACCCCAACATTAGGCCGGCATATACAAGAAGAAGAAAAGTAGGAAATGTCATCTACAAGAAAACGAAATAAAAGAAAAGAAAGGAAAATATCATGTGATGTCGTGATGGTTTCTTTACAACATGAAAGAGATAAAGCAGGCGTTTAAATTGTAATTATTGAAGCATCTTACCAAAGGCCGCTTTAATTTCATAATCTTCAAATACATCAGTAAAATTGTTTCCATCTAAGGTCAAACTCCTCAGATCGTTCCTTCCACCACCGGTCCTTGGAAGAACCTCTTTAAGACAGACACCTGTCAGACGATTGTAGGATAAGTCCAAGAATCCCAAATCTGGTAAACTGGGAATCTGTAAACTGAATTATTATTATAATTATTGAAACTTCTGTATAATACAAACAGGGCGTCTATTCTACTCGACAACGCTCGCTTCGCCCCGTCGCGTCGTATTCTGTTCGACATAAGCTCGACGGGCCCCGTCGAATACAGTGATGACGTCTTCCCCGTCTTCCATACAAAGTTTTGTCAAAGTCAACATTCGACGCTCGACGCGCCAGAGCGGAATAGACCCCCAGAGTATGTAGCAGAATTTCGGTAAAAGCAGAACATTAAATCAAAACAAGTACTGATTAGAAAACAAGCTCGATTTTAAAGTGCATAAGACCGCTGCATCCTGTGCAGGAGATCAAACCAATGTTTTTTTTTGGGTTTCCCAATTTCATAATGTACGTTCATTCTACGCTTTTTGAAGGAAACGCACACACCTGCGAAGAAATTTGAAGATTGTCTGTAAAGTCGAGCAATCCGTACTAGGTCTACATAGACAAATAAGTTACGATCGCCCTAATTCAGGGCAGGCTCATTCCCTTTTATGTAGTGGGGACGTATAAACTGATGATAAAGTAGAGATTGCTATGTTTTACTCACAGGGCATTATCTTCTAAATGATTGTAAGATAAATCAACTTTAAACACGCGAGCACCTCCTCCAGAAACCCCTCGCATGAATTTTAAAGGCAATTCAACCAATGAACAGTTCTTAACTGTCACAGCTTCTAAAAACCAGTGTGGGAGAAAGATTGTCTCCACTCGTTTCACAGTAGCTGGTGACAACGATTGCAATAGCATGTTTCTCAACATGCCACCGCACTTCTCAGACCACTCCGAATTCATAATCTGATCTTCCGTTGTATCTTCAATCACCAGATTCTCCAGATATTCACAGTTGAATATTTTCTTTATCTTCGTATTCTTCAAAGTCAACACCAGCATGTGTCCGATATTAAATTCATTGGTTGCGTTGTCTTCCATATCAGGCATTTCCATGTTTTCAATTGACATTACATATTTCTTTGATATAGATGTAAAGAAATTGATTGATGGGTTTGAAATATTTGATACTACTATTGTGTATAAGTTATTGAAACCCGTAGTATAGTTCTTTGGCAATGATGGTGGTAATCTTGAGTCTTTTAGTATTAACTTTTGAAGTCCTATTATATCGAAGTCTAACATTCTAAATGCGTCTGCTAGTGGTAGGGATGGCAATGTGCAGTTTTCTATATGAATAATGTTTGGTGTTATAGCTGACTTCCTTGGTGAGTGTAAGGGCATGGGATCGAGGTATTTTAAACATGTTATCTTCATGGAAAATATGTATTCCTGTCCCGGCGGAGGAGCTGTAATACCAAATTAAAAAATTAAGGTCATTTTGTAGTTGACGAAATATTATAGACATAATCATAATTATGATTTTGTATATCAAATTGGCTCAAATTATTTTTCATCAACTATAATGAAATGAAATTGACTATATTTGATAACAGATATGGGACATACGTTTCAATGCTACTACAGAGAAAAGTTTGTCATTTCAGTTAGAATTTATGCAAGAATCAGTGGGTTGTCAAACAACTTGTAATCACCTTCCGTTTAAATGTAGGTATGTCCGTCTGGGCACATTCTATGTTTTTATTCCGCTTGGAAAAAGGATCACCAGAAATGTTGATAACTAATAAATAATAATACTAATTTCTTACCCCATTTTGAATCAGTATCATAGAGAGTGCTAAGGGTAAACTTGGCCGTATCTTCGTAAGCACACGCCAGGGAAATGATACAAATTATCAGTGGTATTATTATCATGTAGACTTTTTACTGCAGCTCCCTTTATAATCTAGGAACATAACCATGCTATGTTCTCTTAAAATCTGAAAATAAGAAGAACATACTATTATTAAAATTGTGCCGACCTAAAATAAACCTAAATGAGAGCAATATTCATTTTATTATGAACTAGAGAGGCAAAAATTCTTAATTAACGTTTTTTTTTTTATCAAACTGATTGCTTACTTTCTCAGTATTTTGTAGAGTACAAAAATATACTTAGGTATATTTCAAAATAGCAACAAAATAAGGAAACTATATTAAAACATAACAATCACGCAATAATAACAATTAGCCGGTAAGTATGCTTTCAAACATCCGATATATAACACTGATCGACACTGCGCATCACTAGATTCTCAATATCTCAATTCGATCCCATTTCCTTTCATATACACTTCACTCACACAAATTAAAGTTACACGTTTCTCTACGGTAGCATTTTAAGTGACACGTCTTTCTTTGATCTTTATACTCGAGGCACTGCACGAGGCAAAAGATACTTCAAATTAATTTCCTCAAAGACAGTCTCGTTTTAAACAAGAACATCAAGAAGGTTGTCTGTCTGTGACCGCGTGTTGGGTTTACCCGACGGGTTTTACGTATCGATTCCACTCAGGCGCCGGTGTTTGGAATCATTTGCAAACATTTATAAACATCCAGTATGAGCATTTGTAGACATATTTCAAAGCGTTAACAAACAGGTTAGATTTAATAAAACCATTATTATCAATGTCACAATGTTTACAATTAAATTTCCTACCTTTGTAGTGTATGTCATATTTATTACTTACAATCTTTAAGGTTTTTAATTGTATTATTCTTAGAACATTACTAAGTGAATATTATTGTTACATTTTCCTGTTTATATGTTGATTTGCTCATTAAATAATTAACACTATATCAATTTATTATTATTCAATATTGACTCAAATTATCCACTTTTGTTATTATGTGTAAAAGATGCGCGTTACAAACCAAGTAACATTGTTTATTACGTTACAATAAAATATTTACTTAAATAGCCTCTTTTATAGGCGTTCAACTTTTTAATCATAATTTTACAGCGTCTTTATGAAGCCAATACTATCCTTACTTTAATACTTATATCATACCTTTTTTTTTTTTTCAATAAAATGTATTCTATATGTTTCTCCTCCTTTAGCCAAATCGGTTCAGCCCTTCTTAAGTTATAAATAGTGTAACTAACACGACTTTCTTTCATATATATAGATTTAAAATTAACCTCAGGACCTATTTTTAAGTATCTTCCCAGGGTTATTATAATAAAGGAAATACATGGACTATTCGGTGGTTTAAAACTTTAGACAATATGCTCGATAGTAAAGAAAGAAGAACTGAATACGGCGCGTGCAGTGCACGTATTTATAACAACGACATATTATTTCGGATTCTATTTCTACATATTCAATCTGCAGCACGATCATCTATGTTTACTAAACAAAGAATGGAGCAGTTGTGAATATCAATGCATTTTAAAATGAAATAGAATATAAAGGGTGTAAAATCTCAAAACGAGAGCGTTACGTTTGGCGTTCTAGGTTGGGATTTCCTACATTCATCATCATCTTCCTAGTCTTTTTCCCATATTTCATGGGGTCGGCTACCTAATCTAGGGGATAGGACGAGGGTACTGGTTTTTACACAGAGCGACTGCCATCTGACATGACTGCCAAGGACATCGTAGTGGGCGGATATGATTCAGATTGTTTACTATTTTGACATCCTGTATACATGGCGCAAAGATTTATCTAGTTATGATGGATAGAGCACACCCTATAGCAAATTCAATTTGCACGTAAATGCAGTTTTATTTTTGCATTTTGTTGACAATGATGAAATTGAGTTCTTGAACAAAGGTCGCGTTTTATTTCTCCTTGGACAAGAATAATGTAGCAAATGTAAAAGAAATATGACAAAATGCATCGTTCGTAGAATAAATAATATTGTGTAAAATAAAATTAAGATAAAGTCACCAACTAAATCACTCTGTAATATTTTCCTTAGTTTAGTTAGGATATGCAAGTTGAATCTCCTGATTGTCCGAAAAACAAAAAACGATTCCGTGTTTTGGAGGGCACATGTCTTTTACTGGTATTTTACCGCTCTGCGTATCCCCGTAGAATTCGGTCCCGGTCGCTGTCTGTGATAGAGGTCGTTAGACAAACCATGTCAGAGGCCTATTAGCTGTTAGGCTGTTTGAAAACTTTGAAAAAAAGAAGATGGCACAAAAACTTTTTGCTCTTTAAGGCCCGTATTTATAATCAGCTGTCAAGAGTGACAGCGAGTTTTAATTTCGTATCAGAAATGTCATTCCAGTACAAAATTACCTGTCAATTCCGCACTCAATATTGCTCTCAATCTTGAGGTCGCTTTATAAATACGAGCCTCAATCTTTTTTTGGATTTGTGATTCTTCTAAATTATACGCAGAATGGCCATGTTTTTTAACTAGGTCGTGCTGTTTATTAGACCGAAATAAAGTTCAGTCTGGTGACTCCAAATAAAATATTAAATATCGATCAGCAGTAAAAGTCACCCTCTGTATAAATCACAGCTCTACCTCAATAAAGCGCTTGTAAATGGCCTATATATACCGGGTGTAAGGGACAGCTTTTACACATAATAACAAAAGTGGATAATTTGAGTCAATATTGAATAATAATAAATTGATATAGTGTTAATTATTTAATGAGCAAATCAACATATAAACAGGAAAATGTAACAATAATATTCACTTAGTAATGTTCTAAGAATAATTGCGGGGAAGGTGTCCCTTACACCCCGTATGAACCTTTTAGGTCCCTTAAGGATAAGGGTAGTAAATTGCGGTTGTAAGAGGCATTGGGCATTAATCCAATTTCATGGTACCTACCTATCGACGTAAGATTGATTTTTTTGATAATAATGCCTTACTATTTTGGAATCTACCAAATATAAGTATTTGCGTGAATTTCTGTAACTGATTCATTGTCAGTTATTCCCAATTGTTGGATTTCCCCTTGATTTCCCATACTACCAAGTCGCTGACGTTCTGCCTATCCCGTAAGGGATATAACGTGATGTTGTATGTTAAGTTTGTTAACCGATACACCTGATAAGAACATGTGGTGAGTAATATTTCTGAGGGATATTCCCAATTTAGAAACCGGTCAGTAATTATGCGCATGGGCATGACAGCGCAGTAGCCTTCCTATAGCGTGGATACGCGCACGTGTGGCGGCAGCATCGCATGCATGTATAGTATAAAATATAAAATTATAGCCGCGGTCTTGTATCATATTTATGTACCCAGTGCAGTGATAGTTGTACGAATTCTAGAAAGGAAATGGTGTGTTAAATAGATAGATATATCGAGATGATATAAAAAAATAAACAATATAGCTGCCGCCTTAGTGCTAGTTTTGAATAAATTAAAATTAATAACAATATTCTAGTATTCAAATTATTATGACAAACGATGACATATTTGAGTTGCCAGTGATAGTTGTACGTATTCTAAAAAAGAAATGGTGTATAAATAGGCATAACGAAATTATATTTTAAAAAATCTCATAACATTTAATGAATGGGTTTTCCAGTAACTTGTGGTACAGAAACAATCACCTATGTTTATATTTTAATTCTGCATTATGATAAAACAAAATGAGAATACGAGGAAACATTCTACTGTGGATATATTTGTGTATTCAACTAGATTTAGTGAATTCTGGTACAAACCCTGGTAAAATAGTAAATAAATACCCAGTTGTTATAGCAACCGGCACCGTTCGTACACAAAATGCATATGGTAAGTACACAATTAGATAAACTACGTACAATGTAAGAAAAATAAGGGACACACCTGCGTAACTGCTTTAAAGGCTCCTTACTAATTTTATTGACGTTGCGTAAAATGATTTCTAGCCAAAGTACTGCGTTGACGCTTGCCGACAAAAATATTATATTGATCTTGAAGATATTATTATTAATAAATAACTTAAAAACGATAAATTAAAACAGTTTTAAGATGTTAAAAAAAAATCATAAAGTCAGGTGATCAAAAAACTTAAAACGGTTTTTAATGAATAAGGCAACCGAGCTACTACGTAATTTTTTCTTAAAACATAAAGCATACTAACCTTGATCCTTTGTAGTAATATTTTTTTAATTTTGATGTAATTTTCATTCATAATTTAACTAATTTGTCATTTTGTCGCTTACGTTTTTAATTCCGAGGGAGTTCAAATCTACTCTCCTTGTTCAGCACGTTGTTATGCCGCGTTTGTGTGAGTGAGAGACAAATACCTATTTCGGCCCGCCGCGAAATATGGTAAGGCCCCTTAAAGGCAATGCAAAAAGCATGCTGAAGGTTCGGTCTTACATCGCGTAGCGCCGAAACTTCGGTCGAGCCGATCCTAGTAAGTAAATAGTGTACCTAGTAATAATACTAACACAATGAGTAAATGTACACAAGTAATAAAAATCTCATACTAAAACAGGCCGTATGTGGTAACCGGTAAGCAACTACGGCATGTCGATTAACAGGAAAATGACACCACATATAAATAATTCAATTTGTTTTCCTTGTATCGGAAAGGCCATTTAATTAATCATTATCAGTATCAAATGTGGACAATTGACCTATCTTATCAGCTAGATGTAGAAAAGTAGAGATGAAGTAAGTAATTTTGTGGGAAACTCGCTTTGGCTAAGTACAATGCCACAAATGTAAAATTAAATATTTCCAACTCGGTGCTAAGAAAAACTACGTCAAAGTTTCATGTATTTCAATCGAAAATCTTGTTTCTAAATTAAGTTTTAGCTATTAGATATAACAATATATTGAAATAGTAGATTTAGTAACTTAACTAATTTGCAAACACGTATAATTTATTTTTGAAATGTGTTTTTGAATAAAAAGACATGAAACTTTGACGTAGTTTTTTCTAGCACCGTGTTGGAAACACTATAGATATGTATAAATAGATGGTCCTCGGTTCTATTTCAATTTTTTTTTCTACTACTGTTAATATAATATTGCATTTAAAGATGCTTGTATTTTAGAAAGTAGAGTCCATCTTTATTCGCAAAAAATAACTTTGTTACAGGATGGCCGATCGACGAACTTCGTAAAATGGTTCGCATCACATGCGTCGTACCTCACTCCATGTTTCTTTTACCGAAAAACACCAAACTGAACGAACTTTACATAGAAAATTGTAAAATATCCAGAACTCCACTAAAGGAAGTACTAGAAAGCTATGAAATAGATTTCACGAGTTTGGAAAAGTTGCAATTTGTGAATACGTTTATGGACACACCGTATCCAAAGGGTTTCACAGCTGGTTTGCCAATACTAAGTTTGGAGATGATCAACCTTACAAACTTCCACGTGACAGAAGATTTCTTCACGAGCTTAACAAGACTTCGAGAGCTGATTTTCACAGGCATGGAAGTACCAGTGTTGCCTTATTCATTAAAAACCGTTTTAAGTTTTTTGATCACCTGACTTTATGATTTTTTTTTAACATCTTAAAACTGTTTTAATTTATCGTTTTTAAGTTATTTATTAATAATAATATCTTCAAGATCAATATAATATTTTTGTCGGCAAGCGTCAACGCAGTACTTTGGCTAGAAATCATTTTACGCAACGTCAATAAAATTAGTAAGGAGCCTTTAAAGCAGTTACGCAGGTGTGTCCCTTATTTTTCTTACATTGTACGTAGTTTATCTAATTGTGTACTTACCATATGCATTTTGTGTACGAACGGTGCCGGTTGCTATAACAACTGGGTATTTATTTACTATTTTACCAGGGTTTGTACCAGAATTCACTAAATCTAGTTGAATACACAAATATATCCACAGTAGAATGTTTCCTCGTATTCTCATTTTGTTTTATCATAATGCAGAATTAAAATATAAACATAGGTGATTGTTTCTGTACCACAAGTTACTGGAAAACCCATTCATTAAATGTTATGAGATTTTTTAAAATATAATTTCGTTATGCCTATTTATACACCATTTCTTTTTTAGAATACGTACAACTATCACTGGCAACTCATACAAATATGTCATCGTTTGTCATAATAATTTGAATACTAGAATATTGTTATTAATTTTAATTTATTCAAAACTAGCACTAAGGCGGCAGCTATATTGTTTATTTTTTTATATCATCTCGATATATCTATCTATTTAACACACCATTTCCTTTCTAGAATTCGTACAACTATCACTGCACTGGGTACATAAATATGATACAAGACCGCGGCTATAATTTTATATTTTATACTATACATGCATGCGATGCTGCCGCCACACGTGCGCGTATCCACGCTATAGGAAGGCTACTGCGCTGTCATGCCCATGCGCATAATTACTGACCGGTTTCTAAATTGGGAATATCCCTCAGAAATATTACTCACCACATGTTCTTATCAGGTGTATCGGTTAACAAACTTAACATACAACATCACGTTATATCCCTTACGGGATAGGCAGAACGTCAGCGACTTGGTAGTATGGGAAATCAAGGGGAAATCCAACAATTGGGAATAACTGACAATGAATCAGTTACAGAAATTCACGCAAATACTTATATTTGGTAGATTCCAAAATAGTAAGGCATTATTATCAAAAAAATCAATCTTACGTCGATAGGTAGGTACCATGAAATTGGATTAATGCCCAATGCCTCTTACAACCGCAATTTACTACCCTTATCCTTAAGGGACCTAAAAGGTTCATACGGGGTGTAAGGGACACCTTCCCCGCAAGCTGATAACAGAATAACTTAAGCCAGTATTCTTTTACAGGAAATGAAAAATAAATTTGACTTTCCCATATAAAATGACCACCTCGATCAGACAATTTGTTATGGAAACGTCAAATATTTTTTTAATTTCCTGGAAGAATTTGGAAGCTGTCCCTTACACCCGGTATATATAGGCCATTTACAAGCGCTTTATTGAGGTAGAGCTGTGATTTATACAGAGGGTGACTTTTACTGCTGATCGATATTTAATATTTTATTTGGAGTCACCAGACTGAACTTTATTTCGGTCTAATAAACAGCACGACCTAGTTAAAAAACATGGCCATTCTGCGTATAATTTAGAAGAATCACAAATCCAAAAAAAGATTGAGGCTCGTATTTATAAAGCGACCTCAAGATTGAGAGCAATATTGAGTGCGGAATTGACAGGTAATTTTGTACTGGAATGACATTTCTGATACGAAATTAAAACTCGCTGTCACTCTTGACAGCTGATTATAAATACGGGCCTTAAAGAGCAAAAAGTTTTTGTGCCATCTTCTTTTTTTCAAAGTTTTCAAACAGCCTAACAGCTAATAGGCCTCTGACATGGTTTGTCTAACGACCTCTATCACAGACAGCGACCGGGACCGAATTCTACGGGGATACGCAGAGCGGTAAAATACCAGTAAAAGACATGTGCCCTCCAAAACACGGAATCGTTTTTGTTTTCGGACAATCAGGAGATTCAACTTGCATATCCTAACTAAACTAAGGAAAATATTACAGAGTGATTTAGTTGGTGACTTTATCTTAATTTTATTTTACACAATATTATTTATTCTACGAACGATGCATTTTGTCATATTTCTTTTACATTTGCTACATTATTCTTGTCCAAGGAGAAATAAAACGCGACCTTTGTTCAAGAACTCAATTTCATCATTGTCAACAAAATGCAAAAATAAAACTGCATTTACGTGCAAATTGAATTTGCTATAGGGTGTGCTCTATCCATCATAACTAGATAAATCTTTGCGCCATGTATACAGGATGTCAAAATAGTAAACAATCTGAATCATATCCGCCCACTACGATGTCCTTGGCAGTCATGTCAGATGGCAGTCGCTCTGTGTAAAAACCAGTACCCTCGTCCTATCCCCTAGATTAGGTAGCCGACCCCATGAAATATGGGAAAAAGACTAGGAAGATGATGATGAATGTAGGAAATCCCAACCTAGAACGCCAAACGTAACGCTCTCGTTTTGAGATTTTACACCCTTTATATTCTATTTCATTTTAAAATGCATTGATATTCACAACTGCTCCATTCTTTGTTTAGTAAACATAGATGATCGTGCTGCAGATTGAATATGTAGAAATAGAATCCGAAATAATATGTCGTTGTTATAAATACGTGCACTGCACGCGCCGTATTCAGTTCTTCTTTCTTTACTATCGAGCATATTGTCTAAAGTTTTAAACCACCGAATAGTCCATGTATTTCCTTTATTATAATAACCCTGGGAAGATACTTAAAAATAGGTCCTGAGGTTAATTTTAAATCTATATATATGAAAGAAAGTCGTGTTAGTTACACTATTTATAACTTAAGAAGGGCTGAACCGATTTGGCTAAAGGAGGAGAAACATATAGAATACATTTTATTGAAAAAAAAAAAAAGGTATGATATAAGTATTAAAGTAAGGATAGTATTGGCTTCATAAAGACGCTGTAAAATTATGATTAAAAAGTTGAACGCCTATAAAAGAGGCTATTTAAGTAAATATTTTATTGTAACGTAATAAACAATGTTACTTGGTTTGTAACGCGCATCTTTTACACATAATAACAAAAGTGGATAATTTGAGTCAATATTGAATAATAATAAATTGATATAGTGTTAATTATTTAATGAGCAAATCAACATATAAACAGGAAAATGTAACAATAATATTCACTTAGTAATGTTCTAAGAATAATACAATTAAAAACCTTAAAGATTGTAAGTAATAAATATGACATACACTACAAAGGTAGGAAATTTAATTGTAAACATTGTGACATTGATAATAATGGTTTTATTAAATCTAACCTGTTTGTTAACGCTTTGAAATATGTCTACAAATGCTCATACTGGATGTTTATAAATGTTTGCAAATGATTCCAAACACCGGCGCCTGAGTGGAATCGATACGTAAAACCCGTCGGGTAAACCCAACACGCGGTCACAGACAGACAACCTTCTTGATGTTCTTGTTTAAAACGAGACTGTCTTTGAGGAAATTAATTTGAAGTATCTTTTGCCTCGTGCAGTGCCTCGAGTATAAAGATCAAAGAAAGACGTGTCACTTAAAATGCTACCGTAGAGAAACGTGTAACTTTAATTTGTGTGAGTGAAGTGTATATGAAAGGAAATGGGATCGAATTGAGATATTGAGAATCTAGTGATGCGCAGTGTCGATCAGTGTTATATATCGGATGTTTGAAAGCATACTTACCGGCTAATTGTTATTATTGCGTGATTGTTATGTTTTAATATAGTTTCCTTATTTTGTTGCTATTTTGAAATATACCTAAGTATATTTTTGTACTCTACAAAATACTGAGAAAGTAAGCAATCAGTTTGATAAAAAAAAAAACGTTAATTAAGAATTTTTGCCTCTCTAGTTCATAATAAAATGAATATTGCTCTCATTTAGGTTTATTTTAGGTCGGCACAATTTTAATAATAGTATGTTCTTCTTATTTTCAGATTTTAAGAGAACATAGCATGGTTATGTTCCTAGATTATAAAGGGAGCTGCAGTAAAAAGTCTACATGATAATAATACCACTGATAATTTGTATCATTTCCCTGGCGTGTGCTTACGAAGATACGGCCAAGTTTACCCTTAGCACTCTCTATGATACTGATTCAAAATGGGGTAAGAAATTAGTATTATTATTTATTAGTTATCAACATTTCTGGTGATCCTTTTTCCAAGCGGAATAAAAACATAGAATGTGCCCAGACGGACATACCTACATTTAAACGGAAGGTGATTACAAGTTGTTTGACAACCCACTGATTCTTGCATAAATTCTAACTGAAATGACAAACTTTTCTCTGTAGTAGCATTGAAACGTATGTCCCATATCTGTTATCAAATATAGTCAATTTCATTTCATTATAGTTGATGAAAAATAATTTGAGCCAATTTGATATACAAAATCATAATTATGATTATGTCTATAATATTTCGTCAACTACAAAATGACCTTAATTTTTTAATTTGGTATTACAGCTCCTCCGCCGGGACAGGAATACATATTTTCCATGAAGATAACATGTTTAAAATACCTCGATCCCATGCCCTTACACTCACCAAGGAAGTCAGCTATAACACCAAACATTATTCATATAGAAAACTGCACATTGCCATCCCTACCACTAGCAGACGCATTTAGAATGTTAGACTTCGATATAATAGGACTTCAAAAGTTAATACTAAAAGACTCAAGATTACCACCATCATTGCCAAA
>JARACY010003528.1:0-32604 GCA_029255725.1 Scrobipalpa atriplicella | reverse complement strand
CAGTGAGAGCAGAAATAAAATTGATCATGAGAATGGCTCATGCCATTTGTGAAAAGTTTCCTTTGAGTATCCATTGTGTTAAGTCCAGAGGCGAAAAAGTTGTAAAAAAAATCATTTCACACCGCATTCTTTTGTTAGATCGCATTGTATCATTTTTTTTTGTTAGAGCTCGTTTAAGGGTCTGGATTTCTTTTGAATTGAAACTGACTGTAAAAGTGTGATAGAAGTTCTTATCGAGAGATAAATATTTTTATTATGAACAGTCCCAAAAAGAGGGTATTCATTAATATAACAATAAATCGTTGTAAGTACATAATAATGAAGTAAAAAACAAAATAGTTAGTTTTTATTGACATAAAGTGACATAAAGTGTCGCACCCTAAATTTTAAACACAGATAAATTAATAGATGTTTGACAGGATAGTAACCACGGTCAGTCAGGTCAAATATATTATCAGATCAATTGGATACCACGCTAACCTATGATCTAATATCTATTTCTGTTAGATTAATATAAATCATGTTCTACTTGGCCGGGTCTTATGAATAGGTCGTTTCAGATCGACTGGACATATCTGATCACGATCACATTTGCGTAATTGTCTACTGTTTGATATATAATTGGATCTAACACTGTATTCCATGTAGGTATAATCAATCTAAACTCACTCAATATGAAGATGATATAGCACTTATGCACATCAATCATATCAATGCTTGAGTGCAGCTATGTGCGAGATGAGTTCTAAAGGGTGAATAAAGTAGTGATGATATTATATACTTAGGTAGGTACATTCAATAGGCCGCGATCAAAACTAAGGCTCGTATTTATAAAGCGATCTCAAGATTGAGAGCAATATTGACTGCGGATTTGACAGGTAATTTTGTACTGGAATGACATTTTTGATACGAACTCAAACTCGCTGTCACTCTTGAGAGCTGATTTTAAATACGGGCCTAAGAGGCAAACGCTTTCATAAATTAATGCTATGTGTATCCTAATGAACTTATTCTATTTTGCATTCAGACAAAAAGTATTCTTAAATGTAAGATAATATTTCCCAAAATGTATTCTTTGGGTATATTTTTACATTGGAAATGTAACTTTGTATTCTTCTCCAGTAACAAGCAAAGTTCTATTCAGTATCTCCCGCAGTTTTCTTTTGTAGTTCAGACTTTTGTAGTTGATTGTAGCTTTATTTTCCTTTCGATTTTTCTAAGAATCGCTTACTTAGTTAGAATAAACAAGTTTCTTTTGATTATCTTGAGAGTAGACTTCTATTTGGATTGGATGGTTTTCTCATTCTTTCAATTCAATACTAATGTTGGAAAATGATAAGATAATGTGGTAATTAAAAACTTTCAAATTTGACTAAGTCTTTTTAACACCTAGTTTAAATTTTCTCAATATTTTCAATAAGGCTCTATACAGACAAACAACTGCGGGTGCGACTGCAGCTGTCGCCACCTGTCTTGCTGTTTATGCAGCATGAATGAGTTGTAAAACGTCTAACAACTACTCATAAAACTATTGTGGTTTGTACTACTATACATCTTACCGTCTTTTACGGCATACTGTTTCAAGTACGTACTATGGCACGTGTCTGTTCCCTTAACTTGGCTAATTTTGGGGTTTAGTTGTAACTACATCAGAGATTTCCTTAGCTGATAAGGGAACAGACACGTGCCATAGTACGTACTTGAAACAGTATGCCGTAAAAGACGGTAAGATGTATAGTAGTACAAACCACAATAGTTTTATGAGTAGTTGTTAGACGTTTTACAACTCATTCATGCTGCATAAACAGCAAGACAGGTGGCGACAGCTGCAGTCGCACCCGCAGTTGTTTGTCTGTATAGAGCCTTATTGAAAATATTGAGAAAATTTAAACTAGGTGTTAAAAAGACTTAGTCAAATTTGAAAGTTTTTAATTACCACATTATCTTATCATTTTCCAACATTAGTATTGAATTGAAAGAATGAGAAAACCATCCAATCCAAATAGAAGTCTACTCTCAAGATAATCAAAAGAAACTTGTTTATTCTAACTAAGTAAGCGATTCTTAGAAAAATCGAAAGGAAAATAAAGCTACAATCAACTACAAAAGTCTGAACTACAAAAGAAAACTGCGGGAGATACTGAATAGAACTTTGCTTGTTACTGGAGAAGAATACAAAGTTACATTTCCAATGTAAAAATATACCCAAAGAATACATTTTGGGAAATATTATCTTACATTTAAGAATACTTTTTGTCTGAATGCAAAATAGAATAAGTTCATTAGGATACACATAGCATTAATTTATGAAAGCGTTTGCCTCTTAGGCCCGTATTTAAAATCAGCTCTCAAGAGTGACAGCGAGTTTGAGTTCGTATCAAAAATGTCATTCCAGTACAAAATTACCTGTCAAATCCGCAGTCAATATTGCTCTCAATCTTGAGATCGCTTTATAAATACGAGCCTTAGTTTTGATCGCGGCCTATTGAATGTACCTACCTAAGTATATAATATCATCACTACTTTATTCACCCTTTAGAACTCATCTCGCACATAGCTGCACTCAAGCATTGATATGATTGATGTGCATAAGTGCTATATCATCTTCATATTGAGTGAGTTTAGATTGATTATACCTACATGGAATACAGTGTTAGATCCAATTATATATCAAACAGTAGACAATTACGCAAATGTGATCGTGATCAGATATGTCCAGTCGATCTGAAACGACCTATTCATAAGACCCGGCCAAGTAGAACATGATTTATATTAATCTAACAGAAATAGATATTAGATCATAGGTTAGCGTGGTATCCAATTGATCTGATAATATATTTGACCTGACTGACCGTGGTTACTATCCTGTCAAACATCTATTAATTTATCTGTGTTTAAAATTTAGGGTGCGACACTTTATGTCACTTTATGTCAATAAAAACTAACTATTTTGTTTTTTACTTCATTATTATGTACTTACAACGATTTATTGTTATATTAATGAATACCCTCTTTTTGGGACTGTTCATAATAAAAATATTTATCTCTCGATAAGAACTTCTATCACACTTTTACAGTCAGTTTCAATTCAAAAGAAATCCAGACCCTTAAACGAGCTCTAACAAAAAAAAATGATACAATGCGATCTAACAAAAGAATGCGGTGTGAAATGATTTTTTTTACAACTTTTTCGCCTCTGGACTTAACACAATGGATACTCAAAGGAAACTTTTCACAAATGGCATGAGCCATTCTCATGATCAATTTTATTTCTGCTCTCACTGATGTTATTAAAATTTTGGATATTTTTTGAAAATATGTTCAGTTACTGAAAATATTTTATATGCAACTTCTCTATTATGATAGTACTAGCGTAACTATATGCCTTGATTACGCACACAGATACATTTACGCACACAAGTATGGCTAAGCGGCAGTCGTGATATAAAACATCTGTACAATCAAGTTAGCACAAAACCTGTCGTGTTTGTTTAGGAGCTGTCTAGTTACGGTCCGTTTTGTCTCAGTCTAATTTCGCTACGACAAAGACGGACGAGCCAAATTTGTCTTTCTTCTTGAGCTTTGCGCTGACACTAATGTTGATTGTTAATGAAACGAGAAAAATGAGTCTTGCGAATTTAACGTAACCACAAACGGCAAATAAACATAATACCTAGTCAAGAACTTACGTTTAATTACTTATGATGCTAATATGAAGCAAATAAAGCACTTTACATATATATTTGAGCCTATATTTTAAAGCTTTAGTTATTTATTTTCTGTATTTTATTGTTAAAAAAATTGTTACTAACTAAACCCTGAAACAGGTAGGTCATAAACATAGTACCTAGTAAACGTTTGGCTTACTAAAGCAATATCTATGACCAAATGAAAGAAAGTCACACAATAAAAAAAACTATGTGGTGTGATGAGTGGACTCAAGTAGTTAGTATTTCTCCCGCACGCGTTGGACACTTACAACTTGAAGAGCAGAAACTTCATCGTGTCCACCCTACTCTAAAAAGAATAAAGTTTCTCTGAGGAGTCCAGTATAAGTCACTTTAGATGAACCCACGCCTGTATTCCTTAGGACTAAGAAGTCTTGTACCGAAACACAAGACAAAAACTGACTTGCGATGCTAGTTACAGAAAATTCTCTTGTATGACACTCCGCGGTATTATCAAGGCAAAGTAATTCAGATTTTGGCATTGCGGCACGAGACGCCGTGATAGAAGACTTATTTTTTATTTTTTCTCGTCTTACATGGAAAATGTCTTATATAGGTTATTCAACCTGCTAGCCAATACGTTACGTACCCATGACATTGCCGATCGCGCGATCTATTTGCGGATTGATCGGGTATCGGTTACTCGAGAGGATACGGGCGGTTCAATGTACGGTTACATGCTCCGTGATGAGTTGTCTTTGCTATTGTCGAGGTATTTTTGTGCAAGAATACCTTAACCCTAGCATAGGAACGGAAATTAACTTATAGCGAATCCTTCCGCTGAATATTGACAGGTGACATAAAAAGAATTGAGACCGTATGTACCTATTCACGTCAAACGTTCCTGCGCAACCTTGCGTATTTACGTGCCAGTCACATTTTGAACTTTAGGCAGTATGTACATGTACATAAGCTTTAGGCAGTACGCTGCTGCGGAAAAACTTTGCAAAGCCTTTGTTAAAACCTCCCTGCGCCTAAATTCTTTCATTATTATAAAAAAACCTTATTTAGGGTCAGTTTACACCGGGAGGCGACGCGCACTTTTCAAAAGCGTGATACAATGCCTACAAAAAGCTCTACAATTAATTTTCAAAACTCAAGATCTGGCAGCGTCGCTGTGCTACAACGAGATGCATCTTCAAATAAATTTGCGGGTTCGTTTACACAGTAAATTCACTAGGTCGCGGAAAAAAGATCGGGGAAAAACAAGCTACACTAGCACATGTAAGCTATTATTTGACTCCATGCTAGCACTAACATTGAAAGCACTCATACTTTCTTCATTTTGCGTGTCCGCAACATGAATTCTTCATTCGTGTTGCGCATTTCAGGAAATTTCCACCTACTCAGGTAGTCCTACCGATGTAGGAGTAGGTGGAAATGGGTTAAAAGCATTCGCTGAGTTGTGAACGTGGTATATGATATAGCTTCTTTAATACATAATCTAAATCAATCTACGTATAGGTCAAACCTTTTAGTTCAGACTCTACAGAGACGAAAATACATCTAACATACCTACTAGAAATTGGCGAAGTTTTTTTGAAATTACTCGATAAGTTTATCTAAAAAATAAAATGTGATTCAATTAGGTATTAATTTTAGAAAACTCTTATAAAATGGTTAAAATATTAATGTTAATATTGCTCTCATCTTTATAAGGGGTGTAAGGGACAGCGTCCCGCAAACACAACTACCACCAGGATTTTTTTTCAGGAAATGAAAAAAAATATTGCTTTTTCAGACAATATTGCGATCAGACAATTTGTATGGAAAAGCAAATTCTTTTTCCTGAAAAAAAAAACCTGGTGATAGTTGTTCAGTATCGTTGACTGAGCAACCCCTATCAGTTTGCGGGTTGCTGTCCCTTACACCCAGTAAAGGTTTGAAGTATAGCTTAGGTAGGTATAGGCAATAGCTTCTGCGTTTGACCTTTGCAATTGACGGACTGACGGACTGACAGAACTATCCACGTCATCAATCAAATCCCTACGGCTATTTGGAGTAGAATTGAAGCCCTTTCTCAGAACTGACTGTACGAACCTGGGACGATCTAAATTAATTACCTATTTAAAAGATAAATGTTTACATGTTAGCTGTAGGTGCTGTAATAATCGTTTATTTCATTTTATTCTCTAATCTGATTTTCTGTTCAAAGAACATTGCTACTAAAAGAAACGCTAAAAGATATCTTAGCAAATTTGATTAAATAAAACCATGATGAAACAAATATCTATCTATGACAGATTGTTAATATTTGTAACCTGTGACAATAAACACAATAACTACGAATATCTCAGTACCTACCTGCGACAGATTTCTAAGATTTTATTATTATAAAAATACAATATTCAAAAGAAAATTCATTGCCTTTTTCTGTTTATTTTAAGTTTTTACGCGCATAGTTCTTCAAAGAAAAATTCTTGAACTAGCGGAATCTATGCTTTGTATGAAAAATACTGGGCTTAGTTTGACACTAGTATATCAAAAAAAATCCAACTACAACTATTGCTAGGAGATTAGATACAATAGAGTTATAGTATCATCATCATCATAATTTAAGAGCTTTGCTCTTGTCGGTGGAGTATTCACCAGCTTTCCCTGGATTCAGCCTTCTCTTTAACTTCTCTATACGACGTGACCTCAATCTTTTCTTTGATTTGGTCCATATAATGCTCTTCTAGGTCGACCTCTTCCTCTTTTCCCTTCAATCTTTCCTTCTTATATAGTTTTTAGTAGTAAGTCGTGTCTTAATAAGTAGGCATTGTAATTGTGGTGGACTGGTGCCCGAATTAGGCGACAGAGCCTGTATTTCAGTATGTTGCTACTACAAAACAAACCAAAGACCCTGTGTGTAGGTGGCGGTGGCAGGTACACTACAAAGGCTGGTGTTTAGTGACAAACAAACAGCCCGTACGTCATAGCTTGTAACTTGTAACCTTTGCGTAGTAAATTGTACGAGTATACCGGGTATAAGGGACAGCCCGGATGGTGTTGTGGATGGGGCCTTCTGTGCAAGAGGTCGTGGTTCGAATCCCACCACGTACCAATGTGTTTTTCGGTTTTTGAATTTCATATGTACGTTTATTCGGCGCTTTTACCGTGAAGGAAAACATCGTGAGGAAACCTGCACACACCTACGAAGAAATTCAAAGGTTGTGTGTAACCTAATCTAGGATTGGGTCTGGTTTCCCTTCTGGGTTGCGGAGGTCAGATGGCAGTCGCTGTAAAAACCAGTACCCTCGTTCAATCACCAATATTAGGTAGCCGACCCCGAGAGATACGGGAAAAAGGCTAGGAAGATGATGATGATACCGGGTTTAAGGGACAGCGTTCCAGTAACTGATAGTTGTTGCTCAGTCAACGGAACTGAAAAACTTTCACCAGGAAATTCCTTCAGGAAACGAAAACAAAAAAATACTTTCCTATACAAAATGACCACCTCGATCAGACAATTTTTATGGATAAGCCAAAGTGTTTTTTATTTCCTGAAATAATTTCCTGATGAAAGTTGTTCAGTTTCGTTGACTGAGTAACTTATCAGTATTCGGTACACTGTCCCTTACACCCCGTATTCCAAGCCGCCGGCGAAAATACCTGTCCAATACATCAACCGTAATCGTCTTGGTCCCCTTTTTCTTGGTAATTGGATAAATTAATGTAGAGTAAGTTTAGTTATTTTTTTTCTGGAAAATATATAGAGTTGGTATACTTAAATTTTATACAGGGTGTTATTTTATATGAGTTTTTTTTATATTTTGAAAAAGTTTCCTGGTGGGAGTTGTTTAGTTTCGTTGACTGAGCAACCCCTTTTCTAGTTTGCGGCAAGGTGTCCTTTACACCCCTTATACAACATGTGGATTCAATATTTAAAATATTACTCAAATAACGACTTATAAAATATACTAAATAATATTTTAAGTACAGTAAATTTTGAATTTACCAGTAAAAACAGCCTCACGCATAAACATAATTAATTATAATTACATAACATGTACAAAACAAACAATGCATTCATATGATATTATTGTAGGTAACATATAAGTCTATTAAACGATGCCTAACAGCAATCAATCATAAGCAAATAAGGCTCTACCCAAGCTCTACCCTATTATTATCTGTTACCAATTGAATATCAAATTACGGAGCGCCCTAGTCACCTCATCTTGACATTGACTACCTACCCTTAAACACATTTAGACATCAATTTATCAAAATTGCTAATAGGTTAATTGTAAGGCTTTGGTCGTCCTAGAAACATCATAATTTGAAGCGAGCGACATCTATCCCCAGCGAAGCTGTTTTCCGATGTAAATATACGTACTCAGCTGGTTAAGCGAACGCGATGAAAAATAACTTGATCCGCGTCATTTTCCAGATCCCTGGAGCGTTGCGCCGACTAATTCGCCCAAACGGGACGGAGCCCTCGTAAATCAAGTTATACGAGCCAAATATGATCGTCTATGGGTATGTTTACGTGTGATCACGTGGCGACTTACCGGGCCGAGACTCTCGAAGCCGTGGCGCTGGGCGAGCTGGTGCGCCTCGTCGTGCCCCACCGACCTCTTGAACCGGACCAGGAAAGAGTTGGTGAACACCTCCTTGGAAGCCGTCGCCGCGATAAGCACAATAGCAGCCAAGCATTGCAGCCACATGTTCGCGCTGCGGCCGCCGGTGGCTGACTGAGCCGCTGCCACGCTGACGTCACCGCACATCGATCGCACTCCCGCGCACGCGCTCTACCCGCCTAAACCTTCAGCACATTCACAGATTATAGAGGGGACGTTACACGATCATTGTTTAGCGGCCTGCGAAAACATCTGGCACGTCCTTGTTTTTTATGTTGAATAGTTTATGCACTTACCCATTTCCATTCATATTTATGTGAGCAGTTTTTATAGAACTCGCTAAAAGCTTTGTTCTGTCAGCGGCTGTAATGGGTTTCGGAAGGCGGTTAGGTTAGTCTCGTCATTAAGTGGGCTGATGGTATTTAGGTATTTTAAATTGCTCCAGTAATGAATTCATTAGCGAGCTATTTTATTGCGAGCTTTTTATTAATTTATTGGTTTCTGATAGTAATCGAATAGGTGAATATGTTCTGAAGGCAGTAAGTATCTACTGAACGTTTTTAAACCCTTTTTAATAGAAAGGAATTATAAAATTTTAGGCAGATATTACGACTATCAAATTTGTTTTATCCAATTTGAATATTTTACCAGTAATGAAGTTTGGGTGGATGTGGGCTGAAGATGATGATGATGAATGAAGTTTGATAATTAAGACATTGATATGGGTAAAGATAAATATGATTGTGTGATATAATTTTCAATGTTGATGGATGAACCATCAAATTTGCAAACTCATGGCCACTAAAATTTACAATAAAACTTAATACATCATAATCATAACAAAAAATATATTTACCTACATTTATAAAATAGTTACTTCTTCCAACATCATAGTCCAGTCTTCTTATGACGCGACGCCGCACATTGCAAGAGAACACTTTTATCCATGATCCAGTTGTAGAAGTAGGATACGTTAGAGTAGACGACCACGCTGATGCCCCGGCCGCAAGCCTTCATGGAGACGATGCCGATCTGCTGGAAGTCTGACGTGATGAGGGCGCTGCCTGAGTCACCACTACAAGAAAAAAATAACATTTTGATGTACACAATAAAAGAGGACACATACATTGATGGTAGAGGAAGATATGAGATGAGATAAATTTTCTTCACTACTAAGTGAAACTACTAAAATTTCTATGAACATTACTATCTGCCATGATATTAAAACCATTATAATGTGACTTTGGACTACAACATTTTATGTCTTTTCGATCATTAGCATTAACTACCGTTTATTTTCATTGTAATTTAAGTATAGCTGTAGAATAATAGCAATGACGGTAAAACTAAACCTCGTTCTACAAAGAAGACTGAAACTACCTATACAAGCTAAATGAAACTTTTAGCAATGAGAATTAGAAGTGAAAAAGAATTATACATGTTAAATTAAGAAATACGAAAACATGCATAGGTAAACTTCATCTTATAATTTTCATTCATTTGATAAAGCTTCCTAAAAAAATAAAAACATTTTTTTAAATAAATCTACTTACAAAACTAGTTCTTTTTTATCAGTAGTTAAGTTAAGCGTAATAATACCTACCTACCTACTCAATTTACAACCAATCAAAAATACAACAGTAAATGGTCATAAACTGAATTGCAATGAGCCACGAAGAGGGGAAATTGAAAAATCGTCCTCCTTATTCCGCTTATTTAGTAATAAAATATGTTAGAACAAAGCATTTGTAATGTAGCAAAATTTATAATCTTTATTCTACATTTTCGTACATTTGAGACAAGTGATGTAAACCAATCATCAACCATCAACAGGAGAAATATGGAAGGGTTTATAGTTGGTGGTAACGAAGCGAGCATCGACACGTTCCCTCACTCAGTATTCCTGACTTGCTTCTGCCAGCCCCAGAAGGAGCAGTACTGGATCTGCGGCTCCTCAGTGCTGAACCAGCGGATCGTGCTGACGGCAGCGCACTGCGTTCACGGATGCACGGGCAACTTCCGTATAGACGTCATTGCTGGCACTGCTAATGTGGAGTATGTAAGTCAATATTTCAATTGATTTTACACAGGCCATTTCGATAATGAAAACAAATCTTAATGATATTCAGAGATTGATTTTAATTCTGATTTCGATTCGAGTTTATATTTGACTTAGAACTTACAGAATTTAAGCAGGATTTTTAAGTTTTAAGAATATTATGTTTTATTCTAGGAGTGATATCATAGCGTCATACCGGCTCTAGAACAAACAAAGTCCCATTTACTTAGTATAACATATATAAACGTCAAAATATACATTTATTATGTTATGAATGATAGATAGGTATTTTATGTCTTTTATCAAATTAAAGGTGAACGTGTTAAGAAAAGTACAAAAATATGTATACCATGGAAAGTACGATCCACAAACAGATTTTTGTGACATAGCGGTGTGTCTGCTCAGTGGGAATCTGCCTCTTGGTAGACAGATACAGCGAGTCATAATAAAGACTTACTTTCCTGTTGGAACTACAGGAGAAGTGGCTGGATGGGGAGTTATCAGTGTATGTACTATGAACGTTACTTTATTTGATTTTCTACAAAATAAAAAATTAAGTTTTCTTTTTTTTCGTATTTGGCAATCGTCAACCCAGATTTGGGGACACTTCTGCCAACAAAATTAAGTGCTGAAAAAATTATAAAATTTAAGTAGATCTCCTTGGTCTGGCTGTATGGAACTCATACCAAAAAACTAAATCGCATAAGGTAGATGATTTTATTTTATGTCTTGGTTGTGATAGAAATAGGTTATGCCAAACCAAGTTCTTCATCCTTAGAAGCCGCCGGATCACTGTCATATGACGTCATGAAATTTTTGTATAATTTTATATATATTAGAAACAAGAGTAAACCCATAAATCGCAAATAAAATGAAAAAAAATCACTTCTCATCAGAATCATCCAGTATTTATTTTTTAAATTCCAGGAAAGCTATGCAGAAAGTCCGAAGTTAAAAAAAGTTAAGCAAGTAGTACGGCCTTCGGATCAGTGTAGCCATGTAAAATTGAGGGCAGGCATGATGTGTGTCTCCAGCGGGTCGCAAAGTGATTACCCAGCAGTGTAAGTACGCACTCCTGGACTATACCTCATACAACGCCTCCTAGCGTCAAAGCTATGATTGCTAATGCAGTGTCAGTAGACCCAGAATACATACAAAATTGTGAAAACACATCGATAGAACGGGCAGGTGAAGGTGCACTGCCAACTAGACTATACGGGTTGTCAAAACTTGGCCAAAACCAAAAGCTTAAATTGTGACGACTTCTGTGAATCAGATCATTTCTGAAAAGACAGTTCTTTTTGGTTTACCATGAATTAGATTAGTAGTTTACTTCTAGTCTAGGCCAGAAAAGACGAAAGCAGAGTTGACGATGCAGCAATCTCATATGGATTACTAGAAGGTAATTCTTTCATCACCCCCTGAGGTGTAAGCCTATTCATCTTCTAAATTACAAATTGAAACCCGGACGTGGAAACAGCTGGAACATTTATTTTTAAACCTCCTAGTCCAACATGTAAGTTTAATAAGTATAATTTATTGATTGATTGATAAACTTGTTTCCAGAGGTGACTCTGGGAGTGCGCTGGTAACCAGCGCATACCAGCAGATCGGCATAGTTTCCTTCAAGTCTCGCAGCAAACTGGCCAACATGATTGTGTATACCAACGTGTCGTTCTTCTACGACTGGATTCAGTACCAGAGCAAGAGATTGTGGTGTAGTGCAATAAATGTTTGATTTTTTAAGAAATATATTGTTACATCTTTTACGTAAATAGTCACTCAGTGTATGAAACTGAGAAATGTTATGTTGTTCGATATAAAGTCTACCTTTGAATAGAATGAGGGCGTAATTTGCTGTTAAAAATATCTATCATTTTAATTTTGTTTTGTTGTAAGAGTCTTTGACTTATTTTTATTACATTTTAATTTTAATTTAATTTAAATATACAGGGTGTAAAAAAAGTACTGCGTTCCTTTAAACCACATGTTTTACTAATGATAACAAACAACTTTCGCAAAGTACAAAAATTTTAGGTTGACATAAAATTTTGCCTTGTCCATACAAAACTGCAGATCCCGGAGAGCATGTTTGCATGGAAAAGACAATTTTTTTTTCGAGCTAAAATTTTTGTGCTTTAGGAAAGTTGTTTGGTATCATCAGTAGAATATGTGGTTTAAAGGAACGCAGTACTTTTTTTTACCTATACACCCTGTATAATACATTTTAATTATATTTAATTTAATTTTTAGAATGTAATAAAAATAAGTTAAAATCGATGTATTTCAATATAACTCGATATTAGTTTGAATATTATTCAAACAAAATGTGTTTCAGATTGAGCCTAGATTTATAATCCAAATTACGTATTTTTTTCAAACTTTACTTACCTATCGTGTAGCATTATTTTTGAAGTATTTTTTTTTTATTTTCTTCGTAAATAGATACTTTATTTAAAGACACGTGATAAATTAAAATATCAAAGTTAATTACATAAAACCATGACGATCAATAATAGAGATGTAATTATAATTGCTACATTATAGGATTAATTAGCCAACTTTAAACAATGCAATGGTGGTATTAAACCTGTGCATATTAGCATTAGCGGCAAATATCTTAGAGACCCATGGTGTGATGGAAGGGAAGATCGTGGGGGGAGAATATGTGAGCATCCGTTCTGCTCCTCACTCCGTGTTTGTTTACATCTTCGGACCTGATGAGAATGTTGACGACTGGTGCTGCGGGGGTTCAGTACTGAACCAGAACCTGGTGTTGACTGCTGCGCATTGCCTGGATAATCAGGATGAGGAGGGGCAGGTGAACATAGTCGCGGGACATTCTAATATTGAAGAGGTACCAATTACGTATTTTTTGGTGTTTGAATTTGGTAAATAGAGCTTGAATTAGATAGTGTAATAGAAAGTTTATCTGCTAGTAGAAGTAAAGAAGCAAAAAATTTCCTTACATAGTATAAAACAAAGTCGCTTCCCTCTGTCTGTATGTATGTATGTTTAGATCTTTAAAACTACGCTACGGATTTTGATGCGTTTTTTTTTAATAAATAGAGTGATTCATGAGGAAGGTTTTTAACTGACTTTCACCACGGGAAAGTATGTCATTCCCACGGGAAAAGTTGTTTTTTGGGCTGGACGAAGTCTGCCGGGTCCGCTAGTTATATTACATTGAATATTCCCAATGTTGTTTTTAATGGAGCAATATAATCAAGAACAATGTAAACAAAGTTTGGGACATTTTATGCCGTTGGCTAGCTTTTCTCTCCACGGTCCGTAGTCCGTATTGTAATTGATAGGTAACATAGGTAGGTGTGTTATTTAATCTTTCACCAAAACAAAGTAAACATTTGAAAATTTGCAATTTGCAGGCTGATGTCGTGCGACCAGTACGCAGATTCATCCAGCACACAGACTATACGAAGAGCACGGGATATTGCGACATCGCACTGATGTCGGTCAAACGCGCCCTGCCTCTGTGCTATAATATACGTAGGGTCATCATCAGCCCGTCGTTCCCGGAGTTTGACTATGGGAAGGTGTCTGGATGGGGACTGACAAGTGTGAGTGAGGAGTGTCTAAAATAAAGTTTCTTTATCTGGTGTCGGTCAAACGCGCCCTGCCTCTGAGCTTAGACGTAGAGTCATCGTCAGCCCGTCGTTCCCGGAGTTTGACTACTGGATGGTGTCTGGCTAGGAACTGACAAGCGTAAGTAAGGAGTGGCTAAAGTAAAGTTAAGAATTATTTAATTGAAAGCACAGAATCCCTTGCAACGTTTTAGACTTACATAAATGCAAGTTATGGTAGTTAGGTAGAAAATTACTTGACCAATGGTAAGACAAGTGCCACATGTAACTTTATAAGCCCTTCACCGCACACAAGCCCAAATAATTATATACACATATGTTTGTCAATTTATTTTTATTTTAGAAACACAAAAATGAGTCGTCATATCTGGACTCGTATACGTAATGGTCATCTGGATTCTGGATGCAACCAGGGCGCATGTTTTTAAGGCTCGTATTTATAAAGTGATCTCAAGATTGAGAGCAATATTAAGTACAGATTTGACAGACCGTTTTGTACTGAAATGACATTTCTGATACGAACTCAAACTCGCTGTCACTCTTGAGAGCTGCTTATAAATACGGGCCTAAATGCATTTGTATTGAATTAACAGGCACATGAAGATCGACCATCCATCAATTTAAAATCCGTGAAGCAGAAACTCATGCCTACTGGTGCATGTGACAATCTCCGTAAGTCCGGTATGAAACCGGGCATGATGTGCGGGTCCAGCGGCAGTAGGCTCGACTACCCTACGAGGTTAGTTGCGTGTACGCAGTTGTGCTACGCCGTAGCAGTAGCTACGCCTTAGCGACGTAGTGAGTTCGTAGCAAGTCTTAAATTTGTTTTTCAAATAAATGTTATTATTTGATTGGTCTTGAACGTCAACAAAACAACCCATAAAATCATCAACAAATGGGCGCTTTTCCACTAGACGGCACGGTACCGGCAACGGCGACAGGACGGTACCGTCGACGGTATCGTGGATGGGATAATGTATGAAAATCAATGAAATTGTATGACACGCTTTTCCACTTGACGGCACGGCACCGGCTCGGCATGTCATCGATTCCCATAGGTATTGTCATGTGATCGTTGCCGTGCCGTCGCCGTGCCGGTGCCGTGCCGTCTAGTGGAAAAGCGCCCAATTTCTGGCCAGATCAGGCATAATTTTTGAAAAACAGTAATCGCGCAAGTTGTTAAGGCAGACAGCCAGACACACTTTTTTATCAAACATATATGATGATTGCGCTGCACATATTTGACTTCGAAAAATTAAATGTCAAAAATGAAAATTATTTCGCAATTACCACTGTCAATTTTTGCGTTGTATTTCTTGTAGTTGTCACATTCCGTAGTTAAGACTTGAACTTGTTATTTATCATTCTAGTGGTGACTCCGGCTCCGCGCTGGTAACACCTGAGCACCAGCAGGTGGGCGTGGTCTCCACCGGCTTCAGGCACAGGAGAGACATCATCATCTACATCAACGTATCATATTACTATAACTGGATCCAGAAAGTGAGCAAACTGCTGTACTGTCATAATCGATGGATGAAATCTGATGGACTGATGGAAGAATCTGACATGATTAACTGAGTATTCTATAAAAGTGGAACTAAAATGTTTCAAGATCGAAGGTACTTTTGTACAATATACCTATTTTACATAAAATTTTAATTTTTTACCTGTATTTTTTTTTTGTTGATACGACTAAATCTACAGAATAGCATTAACAGGTTAAATAATAATAATCCTCCCAACCGATTTTCGGTGATGTCGGCCAATCTCCCAGAGATCCGCCAACTGCGTGGGACTATTTTTTAGTGCCCAAGTGCTTGCGCAACACACGAGTGAACTCTCTATTCCTTCAGTCTCTTATTCTGATGGGACAGATTGACTGACAAGGCCAGAAAGAAATCAGGCGCAGGACCGACTATTTACATGTCCATCCGACAGCATGGATCATCTTACGTTTTAAACAATTAGGTGATCAGCTTGCAATGTCCTAGCCAAACTAGAAACAACAACACAAAGTCATTGTACCTTGCCAGGAATCGAGCCCGGGACCTCCGGGTCGAGGCAGTTAAAACAATTGTTAATGCTACTTAGAACCATATGGTATCATATTATGTCCCTTGCAAGAACATGCAGCTCTAGGTTTACAGAAATTTTATTGCTTACTTCAATGTTGAGTAGTCAAGCCCATGAATCATTGCAAATTGGAAATCTTGAAATATCTTACGGTATGAGGGCAAGTGAAATGAAATACATATTTGATACACAAATATACTGTTTTTTTATAAACATTTTGCTCAATTATCTAGGGAAATAATTTTTCTATCATCAAAAAATTACTTAATCGGCCTCAAAAAGTTCATTTCAGCCGCAATAGGTTAGGTTAGGTTCGAAGTTATTATTTTTGAGGCTGATTTAGTATTTTTTTGAGGCTCGGTTAATTACAACCCATTTATCTATACGTGAGATCTGAATCCGAATCAATGTTTTTTTCCACTACACCACAATCTCCTGCTCTGGTACTGAATCCAACTGTAGAAGAACGACACGTTTGTGTACACGATCGTGCTGACTTTCTTGTGATCAGACTTGAAGGAAACTATGCCGATCTGCTGGCATGCATTGGTTACCAGCGCACAACCAGAATCACCCCTGGAAACAAGTTTTGGAAGAATAAAAAACCATGACGAACCAGCTTCTTCGCTGGCCGAATTTGGGATGTTTGTCATTTTGTGGGCTGACAACCTGAAGGAGTGGTATGGTGTTTACCTCTAAACGGTCTAACTCAGGCTTTTTGATGAGCTCAACCTCGATACATTTTGGGCCCGTATTAATAATCAGCTCTTGATACTGACAGCAAGTTTGAGTTCGTATCAGGAATGTCATTTCAGTACAAAACGGCCTGTCAAATCCATACTTATTATTGCTCTCAATGTTGAGATCGCTTCATAAATACGAGCCATAGTCTGACTAGAGGTAAAAAGAAAAAGCCGCAGAAACAAAAAAACAAAGCTATTATTTACTATACAAAAGGCTGCTTTTGCTGAAATGACTCTCAAAAATTGTATATTTTGAGATTGGGAAGGAGTCATCACGTCAAATACTTTTTAAAGGTTACTCTTATCGATGTGTTCTAAAAGTTCTTCACACAGGTATGCTTATACTGCATCGGCAATCAGATGCTTCTTTTGAGCTAGTTTGAGGCTGGTGCTGTATGGTAATGAGGCTACCCAGGAGTATACTCACACAGCTGGGTACTCACGCTGCGACTCACTGGAGACACACATCATGCCTGCCCTCAATTTCAAATGGCTACATTGCGTCAAAGGCCGTACCACTTGCTTCACCTTTTTTAACTTCGGGCTTTCTGCATTGTAGTCCTGCAATTTATATTACCTACTAAATAAAGAGAATGGAGGGAATAAAATGGACAGAGAGAGTGACAAACGAAGAGCGTAGAAAACAAAAGAGGCAAGATGTTGGGACATCTCATACGACATGACGAATTCATAACAAACATCATGGTAAGAAAGGCAGAAGGAAAGAGAGGAAGGGGTAAACCAAGGATAAAGTACACAGACCAAATGGTCCGCCCCGGGCAACGGCAACACAGGTTTACCTGTGAATAATTCCGGCTGAACGATGCCAACAAAGCGGTGGTAGGCTCCGAAAGGGGCGGCCTGGCTCGCGACCACCCTTTCACCGGAGTCCGGCGCCAAGCAGCTTGCTGTGTACCGTCGGTGCGTTAGAGTGCCAGTGCCATAACAGGCATCTTCTGGGTGAGCTCGCTCCATCGTCGACTCTGTCACGATCATCCATGACCTTGTGTCTAGAGTCAAGAGCAAACCCACTCCTAGTAAAAAAAACATACATTGATAACTCCCCATCCAGCCACTTCTCCTCTAGTTCCAATGGGAATGTTAGTCTTTATAATAACTCGCTGTATCTTTTTGCCCAGAGGCAGTTTCTTATCAAGCTGACACACCGCTATGTCACAAAATTCTGTTTGTGGATCATAATTCCCATGTAAAACATATCTTTTTACTTTTCGTATCACGTTCATCTGTAAATAAAATATATTATAGTGTAAGGATCGGTTCACACCTACCGGGAAACGATTGCGGTACGTTTCTCGTTTTATGTACCACAAAGCCTTCACGCGCGGCTTAATGTATTTTCCCGTGGGAATTAGATATTTTTCCTCGGTCAAAAATAGCCTATGTTACTGGTGAACGTTAGCTTTCTAACAGCGAAATTTTTTTTGAAATCGGTTCAGTAGTTTTTGAGTTTATTCGTAACAAACATACATACAATTTTTTTTCCTCTTTTCTTTATATTATAAGTATAGGCAGTATGAAAAGTGAGTAATTACATTATTAGTATTAGAGTCACCAGCGTAAATTTCCACTTGTGACCCATGAACGTCGTCGAGGCAATGAGCGGCGGTGAGCACCAGCCATTGGTTCAGGATTGACCCCCCACAGCACCAGGGAATTTTCGCGTTCACGCTAATGAACACAGAGTGGGGGGCGTCGTATATGCTGACGTATTCACCTCCTACGATCCTGCCTTCTATGTCACCTATAGCACCACGTGTATCCAAAATAATAGTTAATATTAACCAACATAATTCTGTTGGTACCATTGTTAGATAACAGTCAAATAGAAAAAAGCTGTTATTGATTTTACAGCGTTTTTATTCGTCATAATTATAAATGTTGATTAATCAAATCCATAAAAGAACTATTCATACGTCAATAGAATACACACAGTAAAACGATATATACGTAATTAGGTACAGCTAAAATATAACAATCTGTAAGTGCCGAAATCTGCCAAGAAATTCGTCTGGCGCCCTGAAGTTTAATTGAATTTTTACTTTTCAAACAACATTCTTTTTCTTAAATGCCAAGAAAACCTTTTTTTTTTAATTTTGCGTTTTATTTTTAGGCTAGTGGAATCTTATAAAATCTGGAAAAAACCTCTACTGTACCGTGAAAGTACCTCATAACTATATAAAAACAAACACGATCACACTCATAGCCCCCACTAGGATTCTCTGTATCGCGGTGCCATGGACATACACAGTAACAACCACAAAGAACACCCAGACCCAGAAACAGACATTTAAATTCATCATTCAAATGTCTGCCCCGGTCGGCAATCGAACCCGGGACCCTCTGCGTAGAAGGCAGATACACTGCCAACTAGGCTGTGGGGGCCTGCTCTGTGGTGGGGGCCGTCAATATCATAATGAATAAGATTCCAAATAACGTCATTGCTGGGCACATATTTAATATGCACTTTAATAACGTTTAATCAAATCAAAGTATCATAAATTTAAACAATCAAGTTACCGAGCTCTAGTCGCAAAAACATGGTAAAATTAAACTCCTACCAAATAGCAGTAATAGTAGTGTCATTTCTAGACAGAATGCAATCTCAGACCAGAAACATGAAGGGTAGAGTAGTGGGAGGCCATTTCGGAGCCATCGAGACGTTCCCCCATGCTGTGTGCCTGGTCAACAGCTGCAGTGATCATCAAGACGACATCTGGATCTGTGGGTCCTCAGTTCTGTCTCAGAGGATCTTGCTCACTGCAGCTCATTGTGTCTTTGAGTGCGGCCGGAGAAGCGATGATTTAGAGGCGATAGCTGGCAGCACTAATATTGAAAAGGTAAAGTTACTCGTACATGGTAACAAATAAGTAATTTGTCATAGAAGGAATTCTAAATTTAAATACTTCCATGCTGGCCTGGTAGTGATGGAAAAACATAGAATATGCCAGCATCTCCTGTAACAATCACCTAAGGGATTCGAGGGTTTCAGTATTGTAATTTAGGCGATGGACTGACAACCTGTTACTATAACAATATACAGATGGATGGAATAACCCTCAAAACTTGTCAGACGTGGCGGAACGACCTTTGATTAGGTCGTTTACGCTCTGCCAACCCCATTAGGGATAAAGGCGTAAATATATGTATGTATGTATGTTTTGAACCTGCAATTTGTACTATTTATTTAATCGCTCTACCAATAGAGCTACCTTTTATTACTGACTTACTTAGTCTATAATTGTTAAAGCTTTAAAACATGAATTCTTTTAAACGATTACAGGTTTTTCTCTCTATTCTGGTGAAAAACTACAGAATCCACGAGGGATACGAGCCAGAGAACGTCATGCACGACATTGCCCTGTGTAAACTCCAGTTCTCCCTTCCCTTGGGGCGTAACATACGACGAGTCATCATACGACCTTCGTTTCCGAGGAGTGAAGAAGGGGTTGTTGCTGGATGGGGACAGATCAATGCAAGTTTCCATTTTATTTTATTCATGGTGTGACTCAACACTCGGTAATGTCGTAAATGTTCAACTAGATATTGGTAAATGTCGTAAATGTTCAACTAGATATTGGTACTACAGAACATTTGTATTGTAAGTTGTAGCAGAAAGGAAAGACAACACAACGTCTGAAATCTGCCCATCCAATTTTCAATCATCGCATTGATCAGTATAATCATGTATAATATAGTTAATTTCAATCCCTTTTAAACGTTTTTCGCAGAAAAGAGGCGACATGAGTCCTAACATAAAATGGGTGAGGCAGGAGTTATGGCGAGCTCGGGACTGTCAGAAGATCGATGACGTCACACCCGGAGTCATGTGCGCCTCCAGTGGCAGTTCCAAGCACTTCCCATTCGGGTAAGAGAGTTACATTCGGGTAAGAGAGTTACATTCGGGTAAGAGAGTTACATTCGGGTAAGAGAGTTACAAACTTTAAAAAAAGGTTTATAAACCTAAGTATCCAACCAACTTTCAGGTAGACCTTTTCGAGTTTGTTTCATTCTTATCGACGAAAACTCTCATGAAGTATGATATTAGAATTTCATAAGACCTCTAATTCAAATAGACCTACATAAATTTCCGCGAAAATCATCCTCCCACCACACCCGGCAACGACCACAGACATCCTTCTTATGGATAAGTACTGAATGATAGCATACGCTGGGATCACCAGATTTGCCACCACCATAGGCATATGGTGCCTTTAGGATTCCAAGTTAAGCTTGCTCTATATCGACTCTATTTTTATGTCCACTGGTCTACAGAATCAGGCCCTGTTCACAAGTATCGTACAAATGTGAGAGGTTGCACGACGCATAGCCAGAATTTGTTATTTAAATCACAGATTTCTGCCTTGCGAATTGGCAACGCATCGTATGGCAGTCTTCTGAACAGGGCCTTACTTACTTACTTACTACGCTAGCTCAGCGACCCATCATGATTGCGTAATTAATTTAAAATTTTATTCTATTCTCAGTGGGGACTCAGGAAGTGCTTTCATCACTAGCTACTACCAACAGATCGGTCTCGTCTCCTACCAGATCAAAAGAAGACCGGAAGTGATATTTCACGCAAACGTGTCGTATTATTACAATTGGATAAGGAGAAATCATCTTTACTTATACTGTGATAAAGATAAATAGAAGTTACGAAGTTATAATTTAGATACGCTTCACTGAGATTTAAATAATTGAGATTACTTTAATTTTATAAAAAAATAAAAGGCGAAAATGGAACGTTTTTAAATTACGAGTTAGTAAACGTATAAATAAAGTAATATAAGAAATACTGTTGTTTTCTTTCATGCCTACCCTGTAAGGGATAAAGGCGTTACGTTATGCACATGTATGTACCTATCTATGTATGCATTTTTTGTTTATCATACTAATTGATAAACTTTGTAACTACGAAACCGATATATTTTACCAAAATCTTGAATTGACATAGGATCATTTTTACTTCGAAAAAACAACTAAGTAAGACGCGACATAAAATAAATTAAAATTACTTTAATTTCCTTTAATTATTTTCCGTTCGTACAAACGTTCGAAATAAGTGGAAATAATCGATCTACTTCTACTTATTTAGACGTATCATACTCACACACATAAAGAAATATTATGCAGAATTTCTACCGAGACTTTAGCAATATTTGGAGGTGAAGGATATAACCGTATTAGATTTGAAAAATGCAACTGCCTCCGTGGTCTAGTGGTCTGAGCCATGGGCTCACGATCCGGAGGTCCCGGGTTCGAGTCCCGGGGGAGAACACAAAGTTGATATTTGCATATTTATCACTTTGTGAGTTTCCCCAGTTTGGTTAGGACAATGCAGGCTGAATCCAACTGATTGTCTGGAAGAAAACGGATTCCGTGCTTCGGAGGGCACGTTAAGCCGTCGGTCCCGGTCACTGTTTCTAATAGTGGTCGTTACTGGTCGATGTTGCTCCACGTCCGTAGGAACTCCCTTAAAAAACCCTACACGTGACCGCGGGCGGTGCTAAGAGTGCAACAAAAACCGGCTGCTGCACCTGTCCTCTGGACCTCGCAGCAAATAATGCCATACGATAAATAAATAAAGCTTTGAAAAATCATAGTAAATAAATGGTAAAAGAGAAAGATACGTCGGATATAGAAAAGTGTTCTTCTATGCCTGGTAAAGAATTCTTCCATTGGTTTATGTATGAGAACTGAGAACAGAGACTGTGACACGTTAACTGTATGTAATATTTGACATGAAAGCTAGATGCAAAATAACTGCGCGTCAAATCACAATGATTATGACCACATAAATTTTTATTGATTGCGCGATTAAATTAAGCAAAGAATCGATAATACACAATGACGTCCAATCCTATAGCATAATAAATATGGTATTTGAGTCTTGTTATTTTTTTAGAATGTCAAGTATTAAATCGAGTCTAAAATTATTGCTTTTAATATTCAACATGGCTAGGTATAATGGAGAAAAAAGTGATGATCTTGACTATATAAATGATAATGTGATAATTAGTTTAGAAAACGTCCCGGAAGAAGAAATGGAAGATCTAATAAATGAAACTGAAAAATTAGAAAGCCCCATATCAAATTTTGATGTTGATACGGCTATAGAACGCTCAGAAAGTATCGAGAAGCTAACAGATGATACCAAAATGCAAGGGAAGATTGCTGGCGGAGAATACGCGAATATTCATGACTTCCCGCACTCGGTTTATATGATAGCGTATTGTAATGCTCGTGATAAATCGGACTATTGGTCGTGCGGTGGCTCAGTGGTTAACCAGAGAATTGTTCTGACCGCTGCTCATTGTATATATGGATGCGAGCGCCGTTTTAAAATAGATGTACTTGCTGGCAACTCCAACTATGAAAAAGTAATTTTTGTTTTATTTTTTATTAAATTAGCTTGTGAAGATTAGCTCTATTGATTTTATTTGTAAACTGATTTAGATCACTTGATTTCGAATCGTCTTGTTACGCGGAGTATCATACATACAGAATGATATTTTTGCAAAGTTTTTGAAGTGAAAACTTCTTTATAGGCTTTGTGCACCTTTTAGGATTGGTAAAAAATCTTAAACTCGCGACAGATCAGAGTTCCTGACCTCTGGTCACACACAAGTATGGAAACAGAGGCCAAGCAAGAGGCCAAGTAAAATGGTCGATCGCGTCAGACCAGAAATTGTATGCAAAGAGAGGCCAATTAAAATGGCCGATCCGCGAGAGTTGGAAACCTACCTGCGCCATCTGTTGAGTTTTCGCTTCTGCCGGCACTCCCGGAGTACAACCCGTATTTTTTATTCTTCTTTTAGCACAGCTTTTAGTTTAGATTGTTATTGATTTTGTTCAACCTACTGACATCGCTATCGATTAGGTGAGAACATGACTTTACTACGAAAATCTTAACTAGGGCCCGTATTTATAATCAGCTCTCAAGAGTGACAGCGAGTTTGAGTTCGTATCAGAAATGTCATTCCAGTACAAAATTACCTGTCAAATCCGCACTCAATATTGCTCTCAATCTTGAGATAGCGCTATAAATACGAGCCTAAAATCTCTTTCTCTTTCTGTAATCCATCTCAAAATAGAAAATGATTTGCCCCTTTTGGATATACATAATTTGATTTGATTTACAGGCACAAGTTTTAAAGCAAGTGAAAAGTCTAGCATACCACGCTAAATACGAAGACGACGGTGTATTTGCGGATATAGGCCTGGTGTTCCTGAACGGGAACCTGCCCTTTGGTAAAGCGATACAAAGAGTCGTGCTGCGGCCTTCCTTCCCGGCCATGACAGACGGCCGGTTGGCTGGATGGGGCGTTACAGACGTAAGACAGACTAACTATTTATTATTGTGAATTTTTTTTCAGGAATTGAAATTATTTTTTGACTTTTCCATACAAAAAGACCACCTTGATCAGACAATTTGTTGTACATATTGAAAGAATTTCCTGCTGATAGTTGTTCAGTTTCATTGACTGAGCGAGCAACCCCTTTCTGTTTTTATTACGCTCTGTCTCTTACACCCGGTATATAAGCGTTAATGAGAAACAAAGATTCTCTTTATAGCCGGTTAACATTGTTCAAGTTGTAAGTACAGTGCATTAGGACAGTTCATGGTTCTTACATGAAACGCAACTTGAAAGCCACATAAAAAAGAACCGTTTGACACGGTTCAACTTATATACCAACTGTTCTTGTATACTGTACTTTTACCACTGGTACAATGTAAATCGGCCATTATAGATATATCAGATACCCACGTTTGCGTACGTGGTTTGGTTTCTAACCATAATATTGTTTCCTCATTAACGCAAAACTACCAAAGTTGTATTTGGGCTTCACTTCCGGTATCTTTCAAATTGCGTTTAAAAAACAAATTTGATTTTTCTATTCTAAATGTGATGATTAAAAATAGAAACAAAACCGCATGTATGGTATGAACAAAATATTCAGAGTTGTCCTCTTTTCAAAATAGGACGCTTTACCTTTAAGGGGCTACCCTGAGCCAGGTGGCGCCCTCATCAGTCAAAAAATCATTACTCCCTGAAAAAGCAATTAATCGAGAATCCGGTAAACCAGATTGAAATAAAAGCAAAGAAGATAATTTAGAACATCATAAAGTTGCAATTCATAGTTCCTGGTAGTAACAGAAGGAAAATTTGCGAAAAACAGCCGCTTTTAGCACTTTTGGTATCTGTAACTGCTGTGAACACTGAATCATGAATTTATAGTGCTTAAAACAAAGTTCAGTACCTATTCTTTAATCTGGTTTACCGGATTTTCGATTCATTGCGTTTTCAGTGAGTAATGATTTTTTTTATTGATGAGGGCGCTGGCGGCACCGGGGATCCCCTTAAGAAATTGGTTTGACTGTTCTACTAGGAACGAGGAACCCCGACGACTAAACTGAAGGTGGTACGGCAGAAGGTGTGGACCATATCCGCCTGTCAGAAGTACGAGTCATTGGTCCGGGGTACCTTCTGCGCGTCTAGTGGGTCAGACAAGCACTACGCTTTAGGGTGAGCTACCATTGCTACTACTAACTGGTCACAACAGTCCACAGCTGAACATGGTCCTTTGCCAGTTGAAGGTATACATAAAAACGTGACGAAGTCACGTCCAACGTTACGTCGTCGTGATGTGGATATTCACGTTGCACAACGTAAAAACTCACGTCACAATGCGTAGACAAAACGAACTAGTCTACTGTGCGCATCATAGCCCTGCTGATAGCGCTTGTAACTTCTCTTATGGGAGGTAGGGCGTTAACAACGATGCTGCCTGAGTCTCGAAACTAGTGTTATTTTTTACATAATTGTGGTGGTCTAAACAAAAAGGGTCCAGCCCCTGTAGCATGCCACCGCGCAATAACGAATTTATCGCATCTATCTGTCAAACTCCCATACGATTTGACAGATAGATGTGATAAAATGTGTGATACAACGGCTATCACGGCCTTATCGCGGCTGCATGCTACGGGGGCAGTAGTCAAGTATTGAATTAAGACCCTTTTTACTTGCTCGCCCAATTATTTTTATTGACAGCCGTTAGTTCAATTTTGCTGCCAGATAGACGGCCAGTGGTAATTTAACTTGGGAGCTCTACTCCCAGCGCCATTATCATTCTTTGAATTTAACGAACCTTGCACACTATTAAACCATTAACGCATACGAGTCCAAATATGACCACCCATTTTTGATAGTTTATTTTTGTTTAGTTACCTTTACTGAGTGAAAATAACTGATAAAGAAATTGTGGTCATATTTGGACTCGTATGCCGTAAAGGGTTAAATTAATTAATTGGAAGTGAGTTAATTGTTACCATGTTCTGCACAAGTGAAGGTAATTCAAGCAAAAAACCCATAATCTTTATCTGATTGTCAATAAATTGGTTCAGAACCATGACATCATAAAATTGAAATCACTTTACCTCTCTTACCCAAGTTTAAAAACTTATTTCTAGTTCACAGGATTGATGAGATAGATTCTTATAATGTTCAGGCGCGAATCCACCGTTGTGAGCGTGGTGGTTGTGGTGGGCAAGGCGAAAAACCTAAATCATGGGCAATATATGGCAGGAGCAGTGAAGTTGATCGCGGATAAAAGCGTGGGTCATATAATACCTATTTATCTTTTGAGGATATTTTAGCACTCACAATGATATTTTATTTCATATAAATATGAAAGAAATATCCTTTTTATGTTATTGCTATCCAACCACAGTAAAAAAGTATAAAATTTTGTGACTGTACTATACCCCCCCCCCCCCCCCCCCCCCATACCTAAATCTGGCTACACCCATGTTAAGAATCTGCGCGTGTCCACAAACTATTTAAGATGCCGAATCCGCCCTTTTTGTAGTAAAATACAACATGGCTTCTATGTAACGTGTTTTTTTTTTCTTCACAGTGGAGACTCTGGTAGTGCCCTCGTCGTGCCTAACCTCCAACAACTAGGCCTGGTATCGTACAGAGATGACAGGTATCCTAAGTTGATCGTCTACACCAACGTCTCTTACTTCTACAATTGGATTCATGCGATGGCGCAAAAATTGTATTGTCATAACCAGTAGTGAAGTTATTTGAATAAAGAATGTTGCCATTTATTTTGTAAATTTTCTAGTATCTTTTTTATCAATTCACTATTTTGACATTTTTAATAATGAAGTACAAGTACCCAGCAAATGACGTTTCTCAATCAAATCAGATGAAGTAGGTAATGTAGGTATTATGATCCAGTACATAATATAGATATTATAAATCTATCTATACTAATAATATTCTAAAGAGGAAAGATTTGTATTTTTGTATTTTTGTGTGTATGTTTGTAACGAATAAACTCAAAACAACTAGACCGATTTCAAAAATTCTTTCACCATTAGAAAGCTACGTTCACCCTGAGTAACATTAGCTACCGTTTACCGCGAGAATATACATTATTCCCACGGGAAAACTTATTTAGGGTGACACCGCTGACAGGAAGCTAGTGTACAATACGATAAATTCATTCATGTACCGATTATTACCTGTTGTATTTTCCAAATAAATAAAAATTAAAAATCAAAATAGATGTCGGAAAAAAAAATTAAGAATGAAGGCGATGGTTCGGATTTTGTATTTGACTCAGAAAAGATGGCCAGCATGGAGTATGCGGTGTGGAAGAAGAGGACGTAACGTTTCGTTACAGGCATTATTTATTAGACGTAAAATTATAATTATAAGCAATCAAAAAGAATAATCATTAAAAATTCAAATCATTTTTTGCGAATTCATTTAGTCGTTGAAGCAAATTATGGTAGCATTAGAGCTATGGTATTTATTAGTTTTTTCTTTCAACGTTGTTTGGTGTCAAAAACCTATGGAATTTAAAGGAATGGAAGCTTTTGCAATGGAAGGAAAGATAGTCGGAGGGCAGTACGGGAACATCAAAGACTTCCCTCACGCAGTTTGCCTGAACGCCTACTGTTCTTCAAGTAAGACCGCTTTCTGGGTGTGCGGGTCTTCAATACTCAATCAGCGGATATTGATTACCGCCGCACACTGTGTGGATGATTGCACCCGTCGACATAAAGTCTACGCAAAAGCTGGCAGCAGCAATGTAGAAGAGGTAAAGATGCCTTTTTTATTAGAAATAGGTTTGCTCTTGACTCTAGACTCAAGTTCAGAGATGACAGTTACAGAGTCTACGATAATGAAGCGGGCTCTCAGAAGATGCTTGTTATGGCACTATAGTGCTATAGCACTCTCTCGCACTGACGGAACAGAGCAAGCTGTATGGCGCCGGAGTTCGGTGATAGGGTGGTCTCTAAGCCAGGCGAATACACTTGACTAAAATATTGTCGTCGCTTTCTGTTCTTTTATGACAGAAAATGACAGGTAACAATTTTAGTCAAGATTTAGTGATTTTGTGCCCATATGAATTGCCCCTACTGTCACACGTTAGTATTAGTTTTACCACAGTTTTTTTTTTTTTTTTCAACGATTTTAGAGGGCTTTTGTACGATAAGTACACGCCAGCCCTATTGTTCCTTATAGACGTTAGATCACTTATACATAATGCGCGTTTAGGTTGGGTTTGTATTTAGTTTTACCACAGGTATTACAGTATTTACAGTACCTATACAGTATTGTATTATAATTGGGAGAAAACTGCCTTTTTCTCCCGCTAGGTGTCGCATGGGCGACTGTACCTTGAGAACTGTCAAATTGTACCAACTTTTGTAAACAAATTGAATATTTTTAGAATATTATCAGTAAATGCCACAATGCAGTGCATTTTATTGCAAAAATAGGGGAATTCATTTGTTTTCCCAAAGATTACAAATAAAGAAAACAGTGAGAGACAGTGGGAAAAAAAATTACGTATTAAAAAGTTCAATGCAAGTGATGCAAGTTGAATGTGTTCAGCGCATTACAAAGAAAGTGATTATATTGAAAAAAATATCGTTTATGTTAAAAAAACTGATAAAATCACAATACACATGTGACATTGACACGAAATAAGGTACAGTCGCCCAGAGCGCCATCTGTATTTAGCTTTTAGTTTGGCTCCTCATTATGGTATGAACTGAGTATTCTGGCGATTTTAATTATAGTACAAAATATAAATGTTCTGCTCAAATCAGATATAATTATTCAAATTCAAACGTTGTGCTTTATTTTTCTATTATATCAAATTTCAGTCCCGGGTGACCAGACAAGTCATTCGAATGAAAATTCATAAAGAATACGACAAACCATCCTTGTTCTACGACATTGCTTTGGTGTACTTAAGCGGCGACATACCCTTGGGGACGAGATCGAGGAGGGTCATCATTTCCACCAGCTTCTCCCGTCGAAGACTGATGCCTTCGTAGCTGGCTGGGGAGTCATCAATGTAGGAACTACGATAAATGTTCAGATATTCATTCACTTTATTGGCCTACAAGTCTACCTAATTGAGGACTATACTACTATAGACTCTTAAGTATACAGCATAGCAAATTGCTGCAAAAAAAATACGCTATTTTAGCTTATTGACGACAACAAATGAAATGTTATCGTCAAAATATGCGTAATTTTAGAAGCTAATGTCCCTTAGATAATTTTAGATAGATTTTCCGTCTGTACTAGACAGACTAGGGCTCGTATTTATAAAGCACAACGTTTGAATTTGAATAATTATATCTGATTTGAGCAGAACATTTATATTTTGTACTAATAATTAAAATCGCCAGAATACTCAGTTCATACCATAATGAGGAGCCAAACTAAAAGCTAAATACAGATGGCGCTCTGGGCGACTGTACCTTATTTCGTGTCAATGTCACATGTGTATTGTGATTTTATCAGTTTTTTTAACATAAACGATATTTTTTTCAATATAATCACTTTCTTTGTAATGCGCTGAACACATTCAACTTGCATCACTTGCATTGAACTTTTTAATACGTAATTTTTTTTCCCACTGTCTCTCACTGTTTTCTTTATTTGTAATCTTTGGAAAACAAATGAATTCCCCTATTTTTGCAATAAAATGCACTGCATTGTGGCATTTACTGATAATATTCTAAAAATATTCAATTTGTTTACAAAAGTTGGTACAATTTGACAGTTCTCAAGGTACAGTCGCCCATGCGACACCTAGCGGGAGAAAAAGGCAGTTTTCCTCCCAATTATAATACAATACTGTATAGGTACTGTAAATACTGTAATACCTGTGGTAAAACTAAATACAAACCCAACCTAAACGCGCATTATGTATAAGTGATCTAACGTCTATAAGGAACAATAGGGCTGGCGTGTACTTATCGTACAAAAGCCTCTAAAATCGTTGAAAAAAAAAAAAAAAACTGTGGTAAAACTAAATACTAACGTGTGACAGTAGGGGCAATTCATATGGGCACAAAATCACTAAATCTTGACTAAAATTGTTACCTGTCATTTTCTGTCATAAAAGAACAGAAAGCGACGACAATATTTTAGTCAAGTGTATTCGCCTGGCTTGAGACCACCCTATCACCGAACTCCGGCGCCATACAGCTTGCTCTGTTCCGTCAGTGCGAGAGAGTGCTATAGCACTATAGTGCCATAACAAGCATCTTCTGAGAGCCCGCTTCATTATCGTAGACTCTGTAACTGTCATCTCTGAACTTGAGTCTAGAGTCAAGAGCAAACCTATTTCTAATAAAAAAAGGCATCTTTACCTCTTCTACATTGCTGCTGCAGCTTTTGCGTAGACTTTATGTCGACGGGTGCAATCATCCACACAGTGTGCGGCGGTAATCAATATCCGCTGATTGAGTATTGAAGACCCGCACACCCAGAAAGCGGTCTTACTTGAAGAACAGTAGGCGTTCAGGCAAACTGCGTGAGGGAAGTCTTTGATGTTCCCGTACTGCCCTCCGACTATCTTTCCTTCCATTGCAAAAGCTTCCATTCCTTTAAATTCCATAGGTTTTTGACACCAAACAACGTTGAAAGAAAAAACTAATAAATACCATAGCTCTAATGCTACCATAATTTGCTTCAACGACTAAATGAATTCGCAAAAAATGATTTGAATTTTTAATGATTATTCTTTTTGATTGCTTATAATTATAATTTTACGTCTAATAAATAATGCCTGTAACGAAACGTTACGTCCTCTTCTTCCACACCGCATACTCCATGCTGGCCATCTTTTCTGAGTCAAATACAAAATCCGAACCATCGCCTTCATTCTTAATTTTTTTTTCCGTCATCTATTTTATTTTTAATTTTTATTTATTTGGAAAATACAACAGGTAATAATCGGTACATGAATGAATTTATCGTATTGTACACTAGCTTCCTGTCAGCGGTGTCACCCTAAATAAGTTTTCCCGTGGGAATAATGTATATTCTCGCGGTAAACGGTAGCTAATGTTACTCAGGGTGAACGTAGCTTTCTAATGGTGAAAGAATTTTTGAAATCGGTCTAGTTGTTTTTGAGTTTATTCGTTACAAACATACACACAAAAATACAAAAATACAAATCTTTCCTCTTTAGAATATTATTAGTATAGATAGATTTATAATATCTAAACTTATTATGTACTGGATCATAATACCTACATTACCTACTTCATCTGATTTGATTGAGAAACGTCATTGCTGGGTACTTGTACTTCATTATTAAAAATGTCAAAATAGTGAATTGATAAAAAAAGATACTAGAAAATTTACAAAATAAATGGCAACATTCTTTATTCAAATAACTTCACTACTGGTTATGACAATACAATTTTTGCGCCATCGCATGAATCCAATTGTAGAAGTAAGAGACGTTGGTGTAGACGATCAACTTAGGATACCTGTCATCTCTGTACGATACCAGGCCTAGTTGTTGGAGGTTAGGCACGACGAGGGCACTACCAGAGTCTCCACTGTGAAGAAAAAAAAAACACGTTACATAGAAGCCATGTTGTATTTTACTACAAAAAGGGCGGATTCGGCATCTTAAATAGTTTGTGGACACGCGCAGATTCTTAACATGGGTGTAGCCAGATTTAGGTATGGGGGGGGGGGGGGGGGGGGGGGGGGGGGTATAGTACAGTCACAAAATTTTATACTTTTTTACTGTGGTTGGATAGCAATAACATAAAAAGGATATTTCTTTCATATTTATATGAAATAAAATATCATTGTGAGTGCTAAAATATCCTCAAAAGATAAATAGGTATTATATGACCCACGCTTTTATCCGCGATCAACTTCACTGCTCCTGCCATATATTGCCATGATTTAGGTTTTTCGCCTTGCCCACCACAACCACCACGCTCACACGGTGGATTCGCGCCTGAACATTATAAGAATCTATCTCATCAATCCTGTGAACTAGAAATAAGTTTTTAAACTTGGGTAAGAGAGGTAAAGTGATTTCAATTTTATGATGTCATGGTTCTGAACCAATTTATTGACAATCAGATAAAGATTATGGGTTTTTTGCTTGAATTACCTTCACTTGTGCAGAACATGGTAACAATTAACTCACTTCCAATTAATTAATTTAACCCTTTACGGCATACGAGTCCAAATATGACCACAATTTCTTTATCAGTTATTTTCACTCAGTAAAGGTAACTAAACAAAAATAAACTATCAAAAATGGGTGGTCATATTTGGACTCGTATGCGTTAATGGTTTAATAGTGTGCAAGGTTCGTTAAATTCAAAGAATGATAATGGCGCTGGGAGTAGAGCTCCCAAGTTAAATTACCACTGGCCGTCTATCTGGCAGCAAAATTGAACTAACGGCTGTCAATAAAAATAATTGGGCGAGCAAGTAAAAAGGGTCTTAATTCAAA
>JARACY010003527.1:0-32607 GCA_029255725.1 Scrobipalpa atriplicella | reverse complement strand
CACGTATTTTGTTCCAATCCAATCACATACCTTGTTTAAGTTCTTAACGGGATAGATAGATGGCGTTGCAACAAAATTTTACACTGCTTCATACAAAACTTAGGGTCTAAAACGCGGTATCGAAGTTTTTTCTGTGATTGGTATATAAGGAACTGTTTCGTCATAGTAAGTGTACTTGCTTCGGCAGTACATATACTAAAATTGGAACGATACAGAGAAGATTAGCATGGCCCCTGCGCAAGGATGACACGCAAAATCGTGAAGCGTTCCACATTTTTTTGGCCTAGCCATTTAGCAATTTTTGCAGTTGAAATTGAAAGTAGCTTTTGTTATTCAGCCACTTTTCACTGCAAAAATTGGTCATTCCCATGGGAAAATCCGCATAAGTTTCAAGGAAACTTGTTATTTCTTTATATTAATTGAACATTTTGATTTTTGTGTTTGTCGAAATTGCAATTAAAATACCAGGTGTAAGGGACAGCTTCCCGCAAACATAGGGGTTGCACAGTCAACATAACTGAACAACTATCACTAGGAAATTCTTGGCTGTTCCATACAAATTGTCTGATCGATCGAGGTGGTCATTTTGTATGAGAAAGTCGAAAAATATTTTCATTTCCCGAAAAAGATTCTGGCGTAAGTTGTTCAGTTTCGTTGACTGAGCAACCCCTATCAGTTTGCGGGAAGCTGTGCTGTCCCTTACACCCCGTATTTGTATTGTGTAGCTATTGTACGCTTTCAGTCAGCAAATCGTGTGGTATATCTAGAAAACTTTTGCTACTTTAAAAAACTATGTACTTGTACTAGTAATAAAAACACAAAGTCACATTTAAAATATATGTATAATTTATTAATTTAAACAGCAGTGTAAATGCAGTCTCATACATAGTTTACAATTTACAAAAATAAGCTCTACTGTGACAGACTTTCCCATCTTCCTCTTGTGCCTGCGACATGTGTGTAGCAGCCTTTAAATGAGTTATTTTTTCTTTTGCAGTTGTCGACAGCGTAGAGCCAGCTGTGAAGAGTCTAAAAGAATATTTGAAACAGAAATTCAACTGCTCCCTAAAGGATGAACACAAGGTATTTCTTAAACGACACTTTTAAGAAAACGTTATTGAATTATCTGTTTACGCAATGTAAGATAATTTAGGTACTCAAGGAATCACAATTTCTTTTCCACTCCATGTTTATATTTCACTAGCTTACCGCCTGCGGTTTCTGCCGTAAAATGAGTTTTCCCGACCCGAAATAAAGGTTCTTTCGCAGTGAAAAGTAGTAAGTCTATATCCTACTCCAGGACTTAACTTAAATGTGTGCCAAGTTTCATTCCGATCCGTCTAGTGGTTGAAGCGTGATTGAGTAACAAACATCCAAACTTGCGCATTTTAAAAATGGTTTCTATATTTTCATACTTTTTAACAAATCCTTTTTATGAGGCCGTATGTTATGTACTAACAATGTTTTATATTTCAGACGATGCTGCACTACCACATCAACGAGACGATGCGCTACAGCGAACTGTTCAGCGCTTTGGAGCAACTGAAGGAGCAATTCCCTCATCTTATAGAAGACTACAGCGTGACGGAGACCACGCTAGAGGAGGTGTTCCTCTCCTTCGCACAGCCGAGCGCGCCTCCCGCCGAGCCACACCCTGTACAGCCAGATCCTAACAACCACCCTGTATAAGGTATGGTGAACCACCCTATCTAAGGTATGGTGAACCACCCTGTATAAGGTATGGTGAGCCACAGGTATAAGGTATGATGAGCCACCCTGTATAAGGTATGGTGAACCACCCTATCTAAGATATGGTGAGCCACAGGTATAAGGTATGGTGAGCCACCCTGTATAAGGTATGGTGAGCCACAGGTATAAGGTATGATGAGCCACCCTGTATAAGGTATGGTGAACCACCCTATCTAAGATATGGTGAGCCACAGGTATAAGGTATGGTGAGCCATCCTGTATAAGGTATGGTGAACCACCCTGTATAAGGTATGGTGAGCCACCCTGTATAAGGTATGGTGAACTACCCTGTATAAGGTATTAGTGAGGTCATCAGGTATATATTAATTGACCGAGCCCGCGCGAGTCGCTATCACTGGTCGATGTGACTCGCACGTCGCGCGGGATTTGGTTATAGCGCGAGAGCTAGACGCAGCTCTGGGAATAATTATAAATACATAACATACCGACTTTCGCTTTTTTTGTGTTGTATTTTTTTAAATATTTTTTTTCAGGCTCCTTTTACGTTACTGAAACACCCTCTAAGCTATGGCACGCAATTAAATTAACACCCTGTAAGCAGTACCATGTAACTTTTGATCTATCTATTTTCCTAACACAATTGTATATTTATCGTAAATAATGCAATATATACCTCTTACTAATATGTCCTCGGTCCACAAATTGTTTAAATCGACGATATTACAAACTATATAATCTAAATAAATCTTATGGAAAAAGTGCCTAAGAATTCAAAGAATGATTTAAGTGTTTAGATAAACGATTTCAAAACTATTTTTTCTTGTCTGAGATTTTTTTAAACTTACGAGTATATTTCTCGATATGGCTTCACCGAGCTTAAACACCAGACAATTTCTAATTTCTTTATCTATAGATAATTCTTGAACTTCTCATTATTGTTTAGTTTAGTTTAGTTAACATATACTATTTTGCACATCTGTCAGTTTTTTTTTGTATTGGTTATTAGGTTATTACTTTTTTTCATAATTATCTTTTTCAATTGTTATTTAGTTATCCTTTACATTCAGTCTTATTATTTTCTTATCACAATGGTGCTCTTTAATTCTGTAATTAGTACTAAAAATGAGGAGATATAATCTCAGTGTTTGAATGGGAGGGCGTCGTTTATTCGCAGTTAAATTATATATGTTGATTTGGGATCGGATTAGGGATTATGTAATCGTTTTGAAGAAAAGGCAAACGGTTTTTTAAATTATTTTACGATCCTGTATATTTTGTCTGGATATTGTAACAAACACCAAAAGTTATGGGCTCGATATTAAACCTAAGTCTTAATATTATTGTAGCATAAGTACTGTATTGGTAATATAATTTAAACAAGTGGCTTATTTATATTTTGGCAACTATGTAACAATTGTACTGTGTTTTTTATGGTCTTATTGTCTCGAATCAAAACTATTTAAAACTAAGTATCTGTTTAAGGTTAACAGAGCAGAGGTGGCGCCACTCTTTGTAGCTCCACCTTTGCTCTGTTTGCATTAGTCTCATAAAGGCTGCTACACACCGCCCGCCGTTATGCCGGCGGCACAAGCCGCAGAAACGAGCGGCCCGCACGAAACTCTAACTCCAAGCGCTGTGGCTCGCATTTATAAAGCAATCTCAAGATTGAGAGCAATATTAGGTATGGTTTTGACAGACCGTTTTGTACTGAAATGACATTTCTGAATGAACTACAACTCGCTGTCACTCTTGAGAGCTGATTATAAATACGGGCCTGAGTAACCTTGTGCCATCATCATGGCTAGCCCGGCGGCCATGCCGGCGGCACGGTGTGTAGCAGGCTTTTTATATATGTGGCGTGCTTATGCTTCATCGTGCCGCAAGATAAATGGACACACTTCCAGCACAAAGACACATTGTATAAATTGCATGTCAACAGTCAATTTAAACATTATTTGCGTGGGCAATAATGTTTTCTATCATAATGTCTAAAACAACTTGAAATTTTGTATCCATTACAACTTTATCTTTTTTCATTAATTTATAAATTGTATTAAGGCTGCCCAGGAAGGACGAAATCCCATACAAACGTAGATTATACGTACAAAGTTAAAACGAAACTATTTTTGTATGGGATTTTGTACCTCAGTCGCTACTCTTAAGTATTTTTAATCGTGTAGATTCATCAATATAATTATATTAATCGTCATATCACATATTACTTTAATCATTTAAATAGAGCACTTCCACTTTTTTGATATAATTTTAGATTTATTTGAATAACCAAAGTTAGGCTTCTTTTAGGATCTCCCGGGGTATATTAATTTATTCATTTCTAGACATTTATTTTTGCTTATTCAAATGATGATAAGTTTTTCCTAATAAACTATTTAATTCATAAAGGTCAACCCCGATGAAAATGAGTATTATTTGTGAACGCCACCATATTTTTAGTAGCACAAGATTCCCAAAAATGTACATTTCCATTAATATAAATGCAAATTTATATTTTGTAATAATCATATTGCTTTAGGAATTTCATATTTAATTTCGCCTCTGTCTGTACTTACTTATTTTTGTAAATTGTAAACTATGTATGAGACTGCATTTACACTGCTGTTTAAATTAATAAATTATACATATATTTTAAATGTGACTTTGTGTTTTTATTACTAGTACAAGTACATAGTTTTTTAAAGTAGCAAAAGTTTTCTAGATATACCACACGATTTGCTGACTGAAAGCGTACAATAGCTACACAATACAAATACGGGGTGTAAGGGACAGCACAGCTTCCCGCAAACTGATAGGGGTTGCTCAGTCAACGAAACTGAACAACTTACGCCAGAATCTTTTTCGGGAAATGAAAATATTTTTCGACTTTCTCATACAAAATGACCACCTCGATCGATCAGACAATTTGTATGGAACAGCCAAGAATTTCCTAGTGATAGTTGTTCAGTTATGTTGACTGTGCAACCCCTATGTTTGCGGGAAGCTGTCCCTTACACCTGGTATTTTAATTGCAATTTCGACAAACACAAAAATCAAAATGTTCAATTAATATAAAGAAATAACAAGTTTCCTTGAAACTTATGCGGATTTTCCCATGGGAATGACCAATTTTTGCAGTGAAAAGTGGCTGAATAACAAAAGCTACTTTCAATTTCAACTGCAAAAATTGCTAAATGGCTAGGCCAAAAAAATGTGGAACGCTTCACGATTTTGCGTGTCATCCTTGCGCAGGGGCCATGCTAATCTTCTCTGTATCGTTCCAATTTTAGTATATGTACTGCCGAAGCAAGTACACTTACTATGACGAAACAGTTCCTTATATACCAATCACAGAAAAAACTTCGATACCGCGTTTTAGACCCCTAAGTTTTGTATGAAGCAGTGTAAAATTTTGTTGCAACGCCATCTATCTATCCCGTTAAGAACTTAAACAAGGTATGTGATTGGATTGGAACAAAATACGTGAGAATGAGGACTAGTGTTGGTGAGGACAACAATCCTTTTTATTTTCTGCGAGAGATGAGAGAGAAAATACATGGGGCCTCTCAGAGAAAAAACTTCTTCTATGCGAAGGGCTGGCATGCAGCCCCCGCTCGATTTTTGCTGATTCCCATAACTGCCTCAAATCGTTTGGTCATCGCAAATGATCAACATAGCAGATAGTCAAAAATACGAAGTAGATTCCATGATCCATGTTGGAATATGTTTCTTGAATTTAGCAACATGGTATGGTTAATTTTTTCTTTGATTAGTTGATCGTTGTTTGCAATAAATTGCTAAAATTTTCAAAAGGAATGTGTATGTGTGGATTAAATGACATTTAAAGAGAAACAACCAGAATTTATTTAAAAGTTCAGTTTATTAGTGATGTTCTTATTCAATAAATACATGAATTTTTTCTTCTTTCTTCTAGGATACAAGTACCTGGAAAGTAAAATCAATAATTAGTTTATGTGTAAACAAGCGAAAATACAAAATTAAGGAAAATATAATCAGAATTATTAAAGGTTGACCTCAAAGATCATTCAGAACAGGTCTGTGAAGGTTCATCATATAAAATTAGTACATAAATACAATCAAAGTCAAAGGTAATTTACAAGAGCCGAAGAGATGTCGCCATGCGCGATCGCACTCAGTCTCTTTTTCTCGCTGATGGTGTGATAGGAAAAGATAGAAGCATAGAAAAGTGAGTTTCCATACTGTCATATGTGGTTCAACCCTAACAAAACAGTACTTTTTGTACACAGATCGTCTACGGATACGTGAGAACTCTTTGTAACAGTTACAGAATATCTTATTACCTTTTAGATTCCACATTGTTCGTAACTGGACCAACGTGAGTTACATCTGTAAATAAAGATTCAACATTTAAAAAATAATAGTAATAAGAAAATTGTTTCCTTTTCACAATATCTCTTCAGTCCTGTTGAGCTTGTTTGACCATCATTATGGCATCAGGGGAAAGTTATCATCATATAGGTAACTATTTATTATTCTAAACAAGAAATTATATATGCCTTTGCCCAGCAGTGGAACACTAACGGCTAAATAAGATAAGAAATTATATTAGAAATTACAACACTACAGAACAATTTTTTCTTACTATTTGATTTTGGTAATACATATTAATTTTACCTGAAATTGTATCCTGTCGGAATACAGCTAACTCGGCCGACTAACTCATCACGCTGGTAGCTCCAATGCTGAAACAACCAAAATTAAGATAAGTACATTGTAAAATACATAAGAAATATTTATGCTGTAATAAATGCCTCAGTCCTGTTGAGCTTGTAAATACTATCATTATGGCATCCAGGGGTATTTTATCATCATTTTGATTCCTAAACACAGTACCGAAACAATAAATAGTTTGTTATTCTTACCTAATAAATAGTTCCTAGATGCTTCACCACCTTGAGGCTTCACCTCAGCTCAGATAACTAATACGGCGGCGGCAGGCGGCTTGATTGTGATATCTGTAAAAATATTAATGCTATGAGTTTTACGAAGGCTCACGTCTAGCTATTTATTCAGCTTTTAATTTATTTCAGGAAAATATAAGTCTATCCTCATGTTCTCAGAACAGGTCTGTGTTTTGATCATCATAAAAGTATTATCATTTTGTAGACCGTTATTTAAAAAATAAATAGAAACTTACCAGTTTGTATAGAGGACATTTTTTGACGATATTCGCAGATAGTATGTCCTGTAAGTAGAAAACGATTATAAAGCATCTTAGAAAATTTGTAAAACAAATTAATAAATTGTAATTAAAATATACAAACCTCCGTGCGGAATCCTAGACACCTTATTAAAATGAAATGTGTGTTGACTCAAAAACCCATTCAATAGATAGAAGAAGAATTAAACAATATTTCTTACAATAGAAAAATTATAATTTAAAAATTAATTACAGTATAAGTAAAGAAAGTCCTGGTTCCCAACTACTTATCATTGATAACAAATCTTATCATGAATTGAATATCATTATAATGTATTTTATATCAATAACAGTGATACTATAATAATGCTAGTATCACAAAGTGGTTATAATGTTTATTAACAATGCAATATTGCCAGCAATATTTTTATTGGTGTTTCTTCAATGGGGCATTTACAAACTTAATCAGGCGAACAAAATGCTCCGTGGCGTATCAATACCGTACGAAATGAAACAATATATTATAGTGCGTGAGGCGCGCGTAATGTTACATATATTACAGTATGGATTGCATTAGCTACGGTCCAGTTTACAATTTGTCCAAGTATTGCTGTAAGTCGGGCAGACCCTCCTTCAACCCTTTCCTCTTTCTCGTCTCCTGCAAAACAAACACAAATTGGTTACAAATCACTTTGATGCTATTTCTATATCTTACTAAAATGCCTAAGCAAAAATATTCATTGAGGTAAGGATTTGTAGAATAGACTAAAATATTTCTGTATCGTCCGCGCCGTAGCATGCAGTCCCGGGACATAAGGATAGCGGTCCTGTGCAGCGTTTAGACGCGGGCGAGTGTACTCTCCTTCCCGCCCGCGCCGACACTGTCCCGGCGTCTGTGACGTCACACGACATCACACGCGCTATAGTGCGGCACGGGAGCACGGGAAGGGTTTCTTACGTTTCATTTACTGTCTTAGTGTTTACTTAATGTCCAGATGTTACTTTGAAAGAATTAATCAACTAAAATAGTTGCCCCCTATCTGTTCTAAGTTTCTGAAATGTTGTTTATTTCCCTCACCTGTACGACGGCGTAGGGCTTGCTGCCCTGCTCGCAGGGGTCTCCGGGCAGGATCTGCCAGTGGTCGAACACGCACTGCGGGAAGGCCTGTCCGCCCGTGTTGGAGCGCAGGTCCGCAGTGAAGCCGAACGACTCGTTGACGGGCAAGTACGCCTTCACCACGAACATGGGGGTTCCCGCCACCTGGGACTCCTCGAACACGTGACCACGACGCCTGTTCAACACTCCGTAGATACCTCCCACGGCGACTTCAGGACACTGTATGGAAAAGTTGGGTTAGTGTCTCGTTTATACAGATTTTGCCAGGGTAAAACTAATGAGGATGGTTAGCAGGATTTCACAGTGTTCCTAACGCGGTATTATTTTTTACGTTGGCGAGCAGATCTGCCTGAACTGAAACCGACTATCACTTCACCAGTGTGTGGATCGCCTAAACGACTCATTTTATTTATTTAGCTTTGCAAGCGCTATTTTTCAGCTTGAAAACTGTCAAAAGAATTAAAGACCGATAACAGAACTGGTCTATCTATTATCAGATAGATTACTTATAATGCTGAATGGATATCCAATTCGAGGGTAGTTGTTAGGAATTTGTTTGTGAATGTTAGCTCCCCTATTCAGGCAGTGCGCATGCGCGGCGACGATGCCAAAACAAAGAACTGTTGCTCTGCCACGTCTCGGAACAGCGGTACTATCATGCAGTTAGCACCACTTAGGAAAAACGTGGGTAGGATACATACAATGTTGGGGGTAAAACCATGCTCAATTTTGATCATTCTAGGACTTTCAATATTTGGTTGTAAAATCCAAAATCGATGTACAGTGGGCAGCAGGTCGAGTTACCACTTTGGCGGACCAATTTATACTGGCTATAAAGTTTAACCAGGTAGATATAACCAATATATATTGGTCCGTTAAATGGATAACTCGACTTGCTGCCCACTATACAATTTATAAGATAAAGTGGTCTCAAATACTAAAGGCAGGTTTTTCAGCCACAAACAAAGACAACCAACCACTTTTAGATTGTTATTTTTTATTTCAAGTAAGGATGTATTTGCTGTCTCAACGGTCTTGAATTGATGATGCAGATGGCTTGCAAATGCTTGTAAAACTTTTCTTGGAATATTATTTCCCAAATGATTGCCAATGCTTTTCCCTACATAATGAACTGTGATCTTTTTCAAGGGTTGTTAGGTAAAATCCCATGCTCATGCTCCTCACCTGTATCTCGCACAGGTACACGGGCTCCATGAGACGCGGCTGCGCGGTCAGCAGACACGCGTACAGCACACGACGCGTTGTCGGGATGATCTGACCACCTCCTCTGTGGAATAAGTATTTCTTATTGTAGCATATTCTATGTCAATTTGTAGTAAATAAAAAATACAAGTTAGAAATAATGGAATTTCATATTCGACTTTACAAGATAAAATCTACGTAAATTTTATCCAGCAGGGTTATGATACGTGTCTAGAGTACTTTTGTCTTTCACGTGCGCGTTTACTATGAACAACGCTTACGAAGTTCGCAACTAGAGATAATGCGTAGACAACAGTCTAGACTAGGCGCGCATCATAGCCCTACTGATCCTAAAGTTTTAGTTAGTGTAAAAAATTGTAACATAAAAAAAAACAGTAATGTACTAAATACCACGATAGACAAAGAAACGACAATGACACGAAAACAATCATGAGCTCTTAAAATCTGTACGCACCTGTGAATAGCGTCAGTATGTAGCGTGACGTCGTAGATGTTGAAGCGGACTCCGCGCAGGTTCTCCTCGCACATGACTCCCTCCTTGGCGGCCCACTGGAACCCAGCTACCACGGAGTCCTTGATCTCGTTGAGGTACTGCACTCCCTTGGTGCAGTCCACGAGGATGTTGGGTCCGGTGCCCTCGGGGCCGAAGCACCAGATCTTACGCGCCTCGGTCACGTCGTACTCGTACTTCTCGCCGAGGTAACGCGCACGGGTCTTGAAGTCGTCGCGGGGGTTCACGCGGCCCTGACAATCATTTCATTTTAGTACAAGCACTCGTAGAGTTTTACAACTGAAGTATCATAAGTCTTGATTATATTCATAAAATGATTTATTAACTTTATACGACTGTGGGAGCTTGCTCTCAACATTTGAAACTGAATTTGAAATCATCTGTATCGTCCGCGCCGTAGCGTGCAGTCCCGGGACATAAGGATAGCGGTCCTGTGCAGCGTTTAGACGCGGGCGAGTGTACTCTCCTTCCCGCGCGCGCCGACACTGTCCCGGCGTCTGTGACGTCACACGACATCACACGCGCTATAGTGCGGCACGGGAGCACGGGAAGGGGGTTTTTATCCATAATCATAACAGAATAAATAAAATGTTTTAATAAGATCAGTATCCAATCCACGTAACCGCAACAGAGCAAAATATGTATCTTGAATTTATAGTTTTGTTTGTAATGAAATCAAACTCAAAATCGGCTAGGTAAATAAAAAAAAAATAATACATCTATATGCACATCTTATTACCACGTCAAAACTTACAAAGCTAGGACCCAGAAAGTAGTTCTAACACAGCGAAATGTATAAACATTTTTGGTCTGAGGACACTTTTTCTTTATAGTGATATGTGTGTGATGTTACCTCGTCGATGTCTTCAGGCAGACCGTCAGGCATGGGCTGAGCCTTCATGAACAGACGGTTGTGCTTGTTGGGGGACTTGGACAGACACATCTGGTCGGACATCTCGTTGACGGTCTCACGGTACGACACCACGGGGTCGGACTTCTTGATTGGAATGCAAGCGTGGTCCTCCTCCAGATCCTAGGGAAAACAATAGAGTATTAGCGAATTGTTTAATCAGCTTTTAACGGCTTTCTAATAAAATATGATTCTATTTAATCCCCCGATAATTCGGCCCAACAGCGAGTATAAACAGCACTGTAATCCTGAGGCTTTCATCAGTAAATTATTTAGCTATTATAAAGTGAAATGTAATTTAATATGTGAAATCTTTTATTGGCAAACACAATGTCATGTAATGTATTTTAATTATATTAAATGCTGTAAGATTTACTTGTAATAAATAAATTAAAATTAAATTATAGTTAGTGAGGGAAGAGAAAAAACTTTTTACTTTTATCACTTTTAGAATCTTTTACTTTTCGTATTAGCAAGCAACGCTTTGGTGACTTGGACCAACGCTGTTACAGGTGATGGCTTGCTGGCGATGTTTTCTTGGCAGATCTCTAAAGAAGGTAGTTTTGAGCCATTTTGTAGTGTTTATTACCTTGAGGCAGATCTCGAGATGCAGCTCTCCAGCACCAGCGACGATGTGTTCACCGGACTCCTCGTTGATGCACTGCACCATGGGGTCGGACTTGGCCAGACGCTTCAGACCCTCCACCAGCTTGGGCAGGTCGGCGGGGTTCTTGGGTTCGACGGCCACACGCACGACAGGTGACACACTGAACTTCATGACCTGGGGGAGAGCAATAAGTTACAATTTTGTAAAGATTGTCTTATCTGACAAAGCTAACATGTGCGCGTAATTTTGTCGCTGCAAAGCGGGGTGCCTGAGGACTTTTACTATTTTTTGATAAGCTGCAAATAATATTTTAAGACGCAACGCGACACGAAAAAGAGCGTGAACAATGACAGTATAAATTATGGGGTTTTATTATGAAAAAAAATAAAATAAAAATCATTGACAGATTCCAGAAATGCCTATACCGTGCGGCGTCTCGGTACGTCTTGCTGCGCTTCGAGATAGCGAGATATCTGCCCAAGAGACAAGTCACCTCAACGGTTTCAGGTTGTTTAGTAAGTATCGGCCTACCTTCATGTTGTGTGCGTTCTTGAAGGTGGTGATGGTGCCGGTCTTGACGAGGAACTGGTCCACTCCCACCAGACCGCAGATGTTGCCGGATGGCACGTCCTCGATGGCCTCCACGTAGCGACCCATCATCAGGATGGTGCGCTGGATGGTCTTCTCGTACAGGTCCTGGGGGAACAAATGAGGGTTAGTGAAGCTACAGGAAACGATATTTCAATAAGAATCAAAATTCAGAAGATGTTCATATTCAAACTTGGCATTTCACACAATATGAAGTTGCCACGTCGAGCCGCGACGCCTTACACTGGGTTCGAATCGAACTTTTCATGATGGAACTTGGTAGAATACGAAGGGCACCACAAACCCAGGAAACGGCATTACAGGCTCGTATAAGTCTTGCTGAACGATCCCACATAATGGGTGGAAGGAACTATGAAGAGCGCCTGGCCTGCGATCATCTTTCCACAGAGTTCGGCGCCAAGCAGTTCGCTGTCTTTCGTAAAAATATCAGTTGGTGGCTTCTGTAAGAAATATCTTCGTTGACTTAGTCTGGCTGACTAGTGACTAGTGTCATGATGATTACTAGTCTAGACTAGATAAAAAGATGTGTCCCTTACCTCCTTCTTGCCGGGCTGATAGTTGGGTCCCATGATGCGCGCCTTCTGTCCGGTGATGACCTTCCCGGAGAACACGCGACCGAACGCGTAGAAGCGACCCTTGTCCGAGGTCGGCACCATCTTGCTCACGTACATCATCAGGGGCGCTTCGGGGTCGCAGTTCTGGTGGGAAAATGCAGGTTTAGTACAAGTTTTAGGTGTAAAGAAAAAAAAATTACCATTACTTTTACATTCTAAAAAATTTTCTATTTTAAACTATGTAACGACGATCCAGGCAGGGTGCCTTTTAAAATGGTCACTACAATAACCATGTCACAGCCCTGTTAGGCGTACGCTGAAAGACACATACATATTGCAATATGGCATGCAATTAATAGATGAATATGAATATGATTATTGAATCCACAACCTATTTTAAACTGATTTTAAAACCTAAGAGGTGGTTAAGAAATTGTATCTCGGCTTTCGTTGCACACAGTCCACAGGGAGCGATCTACCAATCTGAGTCGAGGGTTACTGTTCGTCCTTTCCTGCCGCTGGAGTATAGCATCAAGCACTTTACCCAGTATCAACGGGACGAATTATCACTACAAAATGTATTTATGTAGGGACAGGTTAGTTAGTTCGTTGTCTAAGTAACAATACAGCGAAATCCTTGATTTCCTTTACGGACTTTTATACTTTGCTTCGGAAGAGAAGAATCTCCCAGTTCACACAGCACGGAAGAGTACATTTTGATGGTTCCTAGGCCCGAATACAGCAACGGGAACACCTTTGATTGGCGGTATTAATCCAAGCAAAAAATTTGATTATAGCGTGACCATTTTGTATTACAGTTACGTGAGATCTCCTTACCTTGATGCCCATGGCGGCCTCGTCGTCATGAGGTCCCTCGTACAGCATCTCCATACGGTACTTCTGCGCGACCACGGGGGAAGGCAGGTGGATGGCAATCATCTGAAGTAGAGCCTCTCCGGCCGGCAGCCAGGTACGCATCACAACCTACACATAGAGGGTTGTTAGTTTGACGTTTGACATAATGCCAACTTACAGAATAAAAATAAATATAGATTATGAATGTATTTAAATAAAAAAATTACAAAACTGCGATCATGGTGGCAATCCGTATTACAGCTCTAAACGATTGAATTATGCTTCTCTACTATAACAATCTGTAGAGTACTTTCGTCAAGTTCAATGATTTTGGAATAGAAAAGATGTATCTTCCATTTATGGGGTCGCGAACTATAGAAGTTCACAACCAATTCCGGAAAGAATATACTGTCAGTCCACTTTGACACCCAGAAACTTATCGAAAAATAGCTGGCAACACTTGGGACTCTTTTTAAACACAATATATAACAATAACAATATTTCATATAGCAACAATAACGAATAAGATGATGTCCTGTATTATAACATGCTTCAATAAAGGCTAGATGTACAAAGCTTTGTTTCTATATGGTTTCTTGATTAACGAAGACCAACTTATGTTGAAGTCTTAGACAAGATTAGGCTGCGTGTTCAATAAGTGGAGCACAGCTCACAATGGTCAAAATCTGCGCTCCGCGTCATAAATTTTAGCTTTGCTCAGTTCCGCTGCAAACACAGCCTATCTAACATACCTAAAAAGAGTAAAAATAAATAGAATTTTACCTTGAGGAGGGCCTTGCCGTCCTTGTCAGAGTCTTCGTGCTTAATGACGATGTTGAGCTTCTTGAGCAGACCCTCGATCTCTTCCTTCTTGAAGTTCATGATGGCGTCGAACACCTTGTAGATGGGGTCGAGCACGTACATGCAGAACGAGCGCTTGTTGTCGTTGTCCTTCTGCTTGGCCCACTTCTTGGTCGACGCGTTGAAGAAGTTCTCTCCCCATAGTCTAGGGAAAGGAGGTTTGGTAAGTCATTGGGCCCGATTCGTAACCATCACGACTTAACTAAATAAATCTCAAATAAAATTATTGCCATCCCATTCTGTTCTCTCATGACAGAAAATGACAGGTATGGACTTTAAGTCGCGTATTTTACAACCACGAATTGCTATCATTGAAACCTTTACTTATGTAAGGTACATTTTGTTATTCACCTTACCACACGAGTGGCACACGCGGGCTACTTGAGGACGCCTGAAACCTAAACCATTACTTGTAGATCAAGGTAGAATGCAACGATGCAAGGTAGTTCATAATTTGGCTAAGGTTTTCGAAGGCGAGAGGTTTGCAACAGCCAAAGCCGCCGCTGTGTGTAGTCGCAATCGTTTGTAAGAATGTTTCATACATGATGGGTTTATTAGCCTGTACCAGACTTACACCAGGGAATGTTTGCCTGCTTTAGTCAGAGAGAAGCTGCTGAGAGGAAAGCAAATATGTTGAGCTGCTGGCATATTAGTACTGCACACATAACTTTAAAATTTACTCGTGAAAATGAGCTCATATTACGAACCACCTAAACGCGTACCTACTAAATCCTCTATGAAGTAAATTATTAAATTGTATCTCGGCTTTCGTTGCACACAGTCCACAGGGAGCAATCTACCAATCTGAGTCGAGAGTTACTGTTCGTCCTTTCCTGCCGCTGGAGTATAGCATCGAGCACTTTATCCAGTATCAACGGGACGAATCATCACTACAAAATGTATTTCTGTAGGGACAGGTTATTTAGTTCATTGTCTAAGTAACAATACACCGAAATCCTTGATTTCCTTTACTGACTTTTTTACTTTGCTTTACTATCATACTTAGATATAAAAGGGAAATAAATGAAACAACTGCAAAATTACGACAGCCAGCCCTGATATTCAGCAGGTCTAACGTAGTAAAAAAACACAGTTGGCGAAATATTATCTTTCGTAAAGCTAGAAAACTAGAATTATTTAGAAAATAGGTCTAACTCAATAACTTCCATTTCATAAAACCCTTGTATATTGTTCCTTGTACTAAAGTAAAAGGTAGCAGCAGAGGGCTAATTTTCATAAGTATAAAACACTAGCTTCCCGCCCGCAGTTTCATCCGCGTTAAATGAGTTTTCCAGCGGTAAAAGCCTATGTCCAGGACATAACATTTATGTGTGTGTGCCAAGTTTCATCCCGATCCGTCCAGTGGTTGAAGCAAGATTGAGTACAATACAATACAAATATCCTTTCTTGCACATAAATAAGACATTACACAGGAAAAATATTACAAAAACAAAGTACAATTAGGCGGCCTTATTGCTAGGGTAGCAATTTCTGCCAGGCAACCTTTGAGTAACAAACATCTAAACATCCAAACCTCCAAACATCTAATCTCTCGTATTTATAATATGTATTAGTAGGATTTTTATTAAATCATTTTTTCGATTCAAAGCTGTAATACAATGTAAGTCGAATCGAAGTACAAGTTTAGTCGAGAGCGGAGGCGCCGCGGCAATCTAGCGCGATGAAAGTTCGCCGAAAAGCGATCGATACGTCTGACACATGCACCGCTATGCCGCGAGTTTGAGCATAAAATGCAATTACGTGCCAACTTTTACTACCTCCATGTAGCTTCATAGACTGCTGTGTAATTTGTGAATATTAAACACCTAAATAAAGAGATCTAGGTACTGGAAATATAATAAGAAATTAATTTTTAAAAATATACTACAGAATACATTGCGTAACTTTTATGTGACTGGGAGTGAAAGAAAAACAGAATGTGCCGGCTGCATTTCCTCATGGGTATGCTGTAAAAATCAGGGTATCAGTATTGTAATTTAGGCGATGGGCTGACACTATAACATTATACAAATCTATCTGGAATGGTGGCGTGACGATTAGGATTAGGGATAAAGGCGTGATTGTATGTATGTATGTTATCAAAACAAAATGTAATAAAAATTGCAATTACGATTTATATTCGCGATCTGATTATTCTTTACGATAAAAGCCGATGTGTACCTAGGTAGAACTAGATCACGCGATAAGAGTTATTTAAACAAGTGGTCATACTTCCACAGGTGACAATTTGGTAAATTGTTATAGAAATGGTTTCATAACATTCATCTGTATGTACATTGAGAATCTATACGTCATTTTAGAAGCAATATTAACTAACCGTATATATAAATATGGCATTGAGTTTACCTTAGCTTGTGTAAGGTTTCATCTTTGTTTTATTCTAGGTGCTAACTTCCGCAAAATGGTTACCACCCGCGTTTTCCTCTCGGGAATAAGCCTAGCTAGAGTAATTATGTTGCCTTTCCAAGATCTGTATTATTAATATTCGCACAAAGTGCTTCGCTTCAACATTTTTAATGCGAACGGCTAAGGAGTGGAACTCCCTGCCTGCGGATCTTTTCAGGAACATTATAACTTGGGCCTTTTCAAGGCAGGAGTGAATAGGCATTATGTAGGTAAACATGCTTCATCATCTTCTGCATCATCACTTTCCATCAGGTGAGATGGCAGACAAATGGTTTGCCTATTGTTAATTTAAAAAAATATAGTTTTACTTTCTATTGGTGGAGGTGTAATACTGGAGCCGCTTTGGTTTAGAGTAGCATAACTTCATCTCTTCCCTTAGATGTGGTATAAGTCGCCTGGAGAATAAATCAAGGTAGGAGAAGCAGGTATTCCTGTGGTTATATTATAATATTTCGCTCGCCGATCAGCTTGAAATCCGACTTGTCCGAATGGAGCAGGCCCATAGCTGGCCATTATGATTATTCATCCTGTAGTATTTAAAAATGCTCCTGGTACTGACCTGTTCATGAGCTTGACAAGGTCGATCTTGAACTTGTCGGCATACATCTCGGCGAACTGCTTGAGGGTGAAGGCCCAGCCGTGCAGACCAGAACCGAAACCGACGGAACCCTTGCTGGGGTCCACGCGCACCTCACCTGCACAAAACACACCATGTATATGGAAATGCCTAGAGAAAATTGGGTACTTGACTGGGTAGCTTGAAAAATTCAAAACGTTTATACTTAAAACTGATGGCTAAAAATATTGTGGGTTTCATTCATCATTAAAAAAAAATACACATTTAGATTTTAATAATCGAGTTAAAAGTATATAAGTTATTGATTTGAGTAGTCAATATTTACTAAAATGTGACGTCATAACTCACTATTTTCATACAAAAAAGCGTTTTTGACATTTCATAAAAAGTTGCTGATTTGACTAGTTGGAAAGTAGCCAATTGTATGCTATTTTTTACAGCTTTTGAAAGACTACGGCTTAGCCAAGCATGGTTTAGTTTTCGTGGTAATAAGAAATTTTACCACGGTAAAAAGGCAACTTTAGTTTTATGATATGAATGACTATGACCCGCCATTCAGCGAGAGTTTTATTCATTTAGTAGTTTAGCCCAAGCATGACGTAGTAAATTAGGTAGTTTCCGTGGTAATAAGATAAGAAATTTTACCACGGTAAAAAAGGTACTTTAGTCCTATGATATGAATGGCTATGACCCGCGGTTCCCAACTAGCAAAATTTTCGATATACAGCTATTATTAGCTGTATATCAGCTGTAGAAACAGTCGCATATCTATTGTAAACAAGCTTATATCATGCGAATTTGGCCCCACTTTAATCGCTATTAGGAGATATATTAGATATATTAAAGCTCCGCTTAGGACTACCGGGAAACAAATCATTTGTATATCTGTGTCCTTCTGAGCTAGTTGGTGTTAAATCAGTGACAAAAATTCAATTGTGTCACAATTAGGAAACAGAAGGGTCGCAGCTAACGCTGATTTACAATAATTTGATTACAAATTGTTGATTGGGATTCTATAATAACACTTTTTTTGTTTTGTGCGGACTTGTGCGTGATTTGGAACTCTGACAGGATTTTATTAAATTAAAACTAATAATATTGGTAAGTATCTTTATAATTTCCTCCATCTTGAAATCCATCGGTAAAAATTTACCGTATATTTTAAGTTTTAGGTGAAATTCATATGCGCTTGCAATTTTACTGATAAATAGGTACCATATTATTACTGTATTTTTAATGCCCCCCTCGAATTAATAATATTTATTAAAATTTAAATATTTTTATTAATTAGGTATTTGCAAAGACATCTATATACAACTAATTAGAGTTGAGGGAGCTGCTAACCAGAAGATATACAACATCTCGCCGCCATTACGGTGTTTAGGGTTCCTTAGGTTCAAATTAAATAAACCTTTGATATAGTCTGGTATATTCAATGTTCTTTCCCTTCTTCTGCGTTTATAAAACCCACCTTTCTTGTAATTACTCCATTTTTGATCCATGTTTTTGCACAAACTTGGAAAAATAAAAACTTGTGAAATAAAATATCGTCACCGTCAGCCATAAAATAATGTTTTGCTACAATTTGATGTCAAGAAATCCAATATGCAGCAGAAAGGTGACATATACGCCCATTTTTGAATAAATATGCATCTTTTTAGCGTTATATTAGAGATAAGAAAGTTAATATATTGCCAGTGATAAATGAGAAATATATTATGCTGCATTACATCTATTGAGTGGTAATAAAGGTTCAGTTATCATTAATATAACGCAAGCGATAGTGGATATACATATAGAGCATATCTGTGATAAAACAGCTACTGTGACATCTATTATATCACTAGTTAGCTGCAAAGGTTCTAATATAACACTGGCAATATATCAATGATAGCAGAGCCACATAAGTTCATATTTGCGTTATAGTAGTATCATAAAAACACTAATATACAACATAACTGCTCTAATTGAGGTTTTGAGTATACTATTTTACAACTGTGTTATATGTAATGTAAAAGGCAGCTATGTAAACGTTTATATCGTAGGTTATAATCCCAATTAGGCTGTATATTGTTATACAGCTATCTGGTGTCTCATATCACATATATATCACTAGCAGCCATAAGCGTTACTTATTTACAACTTTAATATCTCTATGTAGCGATAAGATCTTGCAATTTTGCACAATTTTGCTAGTTGGGTTAAGTGTGAGTTGGAATAGGTATTAATTTAATTTTATTCATTTTGTAATAAATGAATCTTGCTAACTTCGAAATCTGTTTATTGAACTACTAATTTAGCCAAACCGAAATATCTGAAAATAGATGTCGACGCCTACTCGATTCTTAGAATAAGAGATATTTTAGTTTATAAGGCTTGTATCCTACTTAATTGAGAAGGTAATTTTTTTGAGCTAATATTCCGAACGCCTACTCAATCCTACTTAATGGCAAAGTCAGGCGTATCGCACGTAACTCCTACGCTTAATTTCCTAGAAACCATTTTAATTACACCAAACGAACCAGCTAAAATGTTGATAGATCCCTAGCTACTCCCACACACATCTAAAGGTCATATTGCAGTCATTAAAGTTCGTAACCTAGCGAAATAAAATGCCATCCTACGCCACCCCATGACCATGACGCACTGGAACGTATTGTGCCGCCGCCCACGTCAAGCACCAATGCACCCGGGGTAAAGTGCAAACTATTGAAATTCAGTTTGGCTATTTTATCTCTGTTTTTACCATACATGGGCGATAATATGCTTCGTAAGGTATAAATTTTCTTACATCAAATCAATAACGATGTTTTGAAAAGTGTTAGATTGTATCTTTCATTTATGGGGTCGCGAACTATAGAAAACGCAACCAATTCCGGAAAGAAATATACTATCAGTCCTCTTTGACACCCAGAAGCTTATGAAGAAGTGACTGGCAACACTTGGGACTATTTTCAATATAAATCTTATTTTTTTATATGTGTAAAACCATGTTCTATTTTATAAACAATGTCTATTCACTCTATTTATGCCTTATCCATCCATACCCACTGCTTAGGATTATGGACAAAAAATATCTTCAAATATAATTAGCAAAATTATTGTTTATGGAATAATTTGCAATATGAACCAAATGTTGTTGCTATTTTGGTAAAGATAGCAAAGAATATCATAATGAATTGAAGAAAAATGGAAATCAAATATCATGCTGATTATTGCTGATATAAATCATATCAAGTTTCAATACTTTATATTGCATGTAGTATTGCACAATGTTATGTTTGTCGCCGCAACGTGGCACATGTGGCGCATCACGCGATCCCAAGCGCGATCCGCGCACCGGTTGGAGGTTGGAGGGTCGCATCGCTCGCACGATCACCACGTGTCGGCGACATGGGGCTGATAAGATGCCGTATATTGTTATTTTGAGATAAAGAAACAGGTGATAAGGATTACTTGTTAATAAGCAATAAAATGTATTCAAGAGTTTTTAATAATTTGACAAAAAAATTGTGAAGTTTTAGAGGTTATGATGTTGGCTAAATTATGTAAAATTTCAAGGAGAATTTGCATAATAATAAATGTTTACTAGTTACCATTTCGAATTGTTATTGTCTACAACATGTAGGTAGCTTCAGTTTGAACAAGTTATTAAACCATTTACCTGCTTAGCAACCATTGTTTATTTATGATATTTAAATGCAGTTGTAAAGCAGTTAAACTTTTGTTACTTACATAACATCATTTAAGAATTGGTTTCCATTCCAGGATGCAGTTTATTCTTTAGCAACCATTTCTATAGAATTGTTCAAGGTAATAGCAGTAAAAGTACCAATGAAAGGATACTTTTTTCCATCCCACTAAACTTAGAAATTACTGTAGATCTAATATATTATGATTTTAATAACTTACCCATGGGGCCACCATCGTCATTGTAAGTGGCAATGATGACGTTGACATTCTCAACAATACGCTGGAAGGTCTGGTAGAGTTCTTCTGACTCCAGCTGCAGCTCGAGGAGGGCACGGTCCATCTTGTTCATGAACAGGATGGGCTTGATGCGCTCGGCGATGGCCTGACGGAGTACGGTCTCGGTTTGTACACACACACCTAGGAAACAGGTTCATTTTAGAGAAAGGTCCTATTTTACTAATCTTTAGGTTGAAATTAGTATAGGATTGAAATGATTTTATTGTTTGTAAATTACCAGAAATGGTTCAAAATTAATTTTAGTGTTTTCCTTGTTATTACAATATTTGTTTACAACATTATTTTGGTTCTATGTTACAGTTCAATGACCTCAGTATTTCTAGTGATTTTTAATGGCTAAAACCATTTATATTTTTGCCTAAATAAACTGAATATCTGTGCAACTATTTAAAATTTATTTGTTAATGATATTTTCCTGGTTTTAAGTAATACATACCAGAGACACAGTCTACGACAACCAAGGCACCGTCAGTGACACGGAGGGCGGCTGTCACCTCAGAGGAGAAGTCAACGTGCCCGGGGGAGTCAATCAGGTTGATCAAGAAACCCTTCTGGCCCTTCTCACACTGGTCAGGGTTTGTGATGAAGATCAAGTCTTTGTCTTCCAACTCGAAGTACATAGAGATGGCACTACAAACAAAAACAATGTTAGTCTTCGGTTCATGATAATTAAAAGTGAATTTGAGTGTAAGGAATGCATCAGATGGCCGTTCTAAGAATCTTCATTGAATCTCAGTTTAAAATGGTAAAGAACAATCATCACGTAAATAAAAGATGTTGTAATCTCTTGGATTACTGTAATTGATAATTTATGCGCAAGATCAAGGTCATGCCAAGTTTTGAGAGCTATCAAATAGGGCGGAGAAAGGTTATTTCACCATGTGGTGCCACTATTATTATTACCGAAACTTACGTTGATTTGATGGTGATACATCTGTCCTGTTCGTCTTTTCTGGTGTCCGTGAAGCGGGTTTCGCCGGCTCTCGCTCCAGCGATGATACCAGCCTTGGATACCAGGGAGTCTGTGAGCGTCGACTTGCCGTGGTCGACGTGGGCAATCACAGACATGTTCCTGATGTTCCTCTTCTTGTCCATCATCCCACGGATCTCGTCTACCGTGAAATTCACCTGCACAAAACGGAAAACTCGTCAACATCTTCATGTACACAACACATATGTTCAAACACTGGTCTTCGTCAAACGCACGTCTTTGTATAGATTTACGCCCGATATTCTTCTTCATGCTGGATATTTTAGAGACTTATCAGCAGAGGGTGTACTGTCCTTTGCACGAACACTATGATATTCCACCGCAGCACTGTGAAAACGTCATCCGAGTCACAAAGACGACCGACGTGAGAAATCGAACTTTTATTTATCAGTTTTACACGGATTTCGCGAAATAAACACAGTAAACGGTGGACTAGACACACGGCTACACTTTTCCGATCACAGCGATGATTTTAAATACTCACCATTTTGGATGGTTTATGATTTTCCTTTCACTATTATAAACTACCATACGCCAGCAATGGCGTACGCTTGAAAAAGGCCCTTTTTTTCGGTCGTGGGCCGGATGTCGGCTCCTGTCAAAACGACGGGGCACCATAGACAATTTTCTGTTGCCACCTGAAAATAAAAATACATTAAAAACCGGTAATTTACCGAAACATTTCAAAAATCCTCTAATTAATCTTCTTTGTTGACAGTCAGAAGAATCAGAACCCGATTTTACATAAATAAACTTCTTTTTCTTTTTCAATCTTCTTTGAAAAGAAGAAATTCAATAGTTCGAAATTGCATTATTTTTATTATTTAAAAAAGGCAACACTGCTTGTTGAGCATAGACAAGAAACTTTTATATTGAGCTGAGAAATTTATTCTACTCGAAAATAGATGGCGCCATTTATTTCATACAGCTACTCGTCAATAGATGGCGCTGTAACTTTTTCGTGTTGCAAGTAATATTTTGAAACTTACCCTTCTGGTAAAATTCATTAAGTTTGACCATACATTATATAATAGCTATTGAAGTATAGATCGAACCCCACACGGTCGGGCGACACGGCCAAATTTTAACACGCGAGGCCGATGGTCTGGCGAACAGCACTCTAGTTCCGAGAAATTCGGCACATTTGGCGGTGGCCACGATCGGCCGATAACATTGGACAAAGTAGGACAAATAAACAAGTCTTCTTGTTTATAGGTAGTTTTATTTCTTGACTATAACTCTATAGACTATAACTCTGAATAATATGAGTGAGAAATAAATTATTATTATTAGAAATATCAACAGTTTGTAATTCTTAAAATTAATTATTTCTTCCAACCGACCTTCTCTTTTGGGTTGTCGGTTCTGGTCGAAGAATACCCCGATAAATCTTCTATTCCAGATGTCAGAAGTTTCCCGCCCGTCAGCTGCTAGTGTGTACGGTAGTGTAAGTAGTGTAACATGCCCTCCGAAACAGCGATTCACCTTTGTCGGCATTCTTCAATTCTGCATACCTATGTGTCCTCTGTGGTAACGGCACTCACGATACCTGGATTGAGATTGCCTCAGGAGGCATTTTAAACCTGCTAACTTTCTACTAACTACGAACTTGTCCCCGTCCACCCTTAATTACGTTCAATAATAATATCACACAGTCACCCTAACTTGGACATACCTACATAATATTACAGGTCGTTGGGTCAGCTTGCGATTGTTCGATAATGACCAGAGATAACAAATTACACAGCGGGGAATTCGCGTATTGTTTTATTGCTAATACTCAGGCAAATGACTATCGATTTTTATAATTTCTTTTGGGATCTGAGGTCTCTGAAATATGAAAGTCCATTGTGAGCTGGAAGCGATAAATCATAGAATGTGCCAGCTGCTTCTCCTCCCGGGCGCCTACTTTAAAAACCAGAAAAGGTATCCGAGGGTTTCAGTGGCTGAAAACCTGTAATACAGATCTATCTGAAATAACCCTCGAAACCCCCAGACTATGCGGAACGATTTTTGTTTAGGTCGTTAACTCTCTGCCTTCCCCATTATCAGGGATAAAGGCACTTGTATATTTGGAATGGAACATGAATGAAAGAAGCTCCATCGCTCTGCCTAACTGAACTATCCCAGGCCATGTTGATCACGTACTTTTTTAAACATAATGGTGGCTTTATGGAGGCAGACGTGACATAGCATCTAACATAACATACATCTAACATAAAATACATCTAACATAACATAGTAGAGACCTAACATAGCATCTAACATAACATAGTAGAGACCTAACTTCCCGAAGTTTTGCATTCTTGCCATTATACACTGGTCCTTAGCTTACAGTCGTTACATGCTGTATCTACTGTTGTTTTATGTCGAATATCTAGTTTCTAGCTTATGTATAGGTTCTAGCTAGGTATCTATATTTTTTTAAATAACATAACATTTAAAGAGCTCCGCGTAGTAGAGTCTACGCTTTTTTTCGCGTAGCACTGGGGTTACAAATTGTATTGAAGTTACGTTCGAAGGCCCCTCAGACATGACTTGATACAACGTAATATCAGTAATTTCGCTGCAAAACGTGGGGCTCCGTGGCACAGGGGGCGTGAGGGCACGACCAGGGGTCGCTGGGGCTCTGTATTGAGGGTGGAGTATAGGGTTGCTTCTACGAATAGATTTCTTGCAGTTAGTTGTTTGCTTTACCACGCAAGTAACTCTAAACTTGACATCTTTATCTATATCCACTTGTGCTACTAGGTATGGGTTTTCCTGAATAAGTTTTCCTTTTGGAAATAAATCAAAGTGAAGCCTATAAAATCCAGGTCTACGTAGAAGTGACAGATAGGTATGTATCATGTGTCTTATGTTAATATCTTCGAACGTAACTTCAATACAATTTGTAACCCCAGTGCTACGCGAAAAAAAGCGTAGACTCTACTACGCGGAGCTCTTTAAATGTTATGTTATTTAAAAAAATATAGATACCTAGCTAGAACCTATACATAAGCTAGAAACTAGATATTCGACATAAAACAACAGTAGATACAGCATGTAACGACTGTAAGCTAAGGACCAGTGTATAATGGCAAGAATGCAAAACTTCGGGAAGTTAGGTCTCTACTATGTTATGTTAGATGCTATGTTAGGTCTCTACTATGTTATGTTAGATGTATTTTATGTTAGATGTATGTTATGTTAGATGCTATGTCACGTCTGCCTCCATAAAGCCACCATTATGTTTAAAAAAGTACGTGATCAACATGGCCTGGGATAGTTCAGTTAGGCAGAGCGATGGAGCTTCTTTCATTCATGTTCCATTCCAAATATACAAGTGCCTTTATCCCTGATAATGGGGAAGGCAGAGAGTTAACGACCTAAACAAAAATCGTTCCGCATAGTCTGGGGGTTTCGAGGGTTATTTCAGATAGATCTGTATTACAGGTTTTCAGCCACTGAAACCCTCGGATACCTTTTCTGGTTTTTAAAGTAGGCGCCCGGGAGGAGAAGCAGCTGGCACATTCTATGATTTATCGCTTCCAGCTCACAATGGACTTTCATATTTCAGAGACCTCAGATCCCAAAAGAAATTATAAAAATCGATAGTCATTTGCCTGAGTATTAGCAATAAAACAATACGCGAATTCCCCGCTGTGTAATTTGTTATCTCTGGTCATTATCGAACAATCGCAAGCTGACCCAACGACCTGTAATATTATGTAGGTATGTCCAAGTTAGGGTGACTGTGTGATATTATTATTGAACGTAATTAAGGGTGGACGGGGACAAGTTCGTAGTTAGTAGAAAGTTAGCAGGTTTAAAATGCCTCCTGAGGCAATCTCAATCCAGGTATCGTGAGTGCCGTTACCACAGAGGACACATAGGTATGCAGAATTGAAGAATGCCGACAAAGGTGAATCGCTGTTTCGGAGGGCATGTTACACTACTTACACTACCGTACACACTAGCAGCTGACGGGCGGGAAACTTCTGACATCTGGAATAGAAGATTTATCGGGGTATTCTTCGACCAGAACCGACAACCCAAAAGAGAAGGTCGGTTGGAAGAAATAATTAATTTTAAGAATTACAAACTGTTGATATTTCTAATAATAATAATTTATTTCTCACTCATATTATTCAGAGTTATAGTCTATAGAGTTATAGTCAAGAAATAAAACTACCTATAAACAAGAAGACTTGTTTATTTGTCCTACTTTGTCCAATGTTATCGGCCGATCGTGGCCACCGCCAAATGTGCCGAATTTCTCGGAACTAGAGTGCTGTTCGCCAGACCATCGGCCTCGCGTGTTAAAATTTGGCCGTGTCGCCCGACCGTGTGGGGTTCGATCTATACTTCAATAGCTATTATATAATGTATGGTCAAACTTAATGAATTTTACCAGAAGGGTAAGTTTCAAAATATTACTTGCAACACGAAAAAGTTACAGCGCCATCTATTGACGAGTAGCTGTATGAAATAAATGGCGCCATCTATTTTCGAGTAGAATAAATTTCTCAGCTCAATATAAAAGTTTCTTGTCTATGCTCAACAAGCAGTGTTTGCCTTTTTTAAATAATAAAAATAATGCAATTTCGAACTATTGAATTTCTTCTTTTCAAAGAAGATTGAAAAAGAAAAAGAAGTTTATTTATGTAAAATCGGGTTCTGATTCTTCTGACTGTCAACAAAGAAGATTAATTACGAGGATTTTTGAAATGTTTCGGTAAATTACCGGTTTTTAATGTATTTTTATTTTCAGGTGGCAACAGAAAATTGTCTATGGTGCCCCGTCGTTTTGACAGGAGCCGACATCCGGCCCACGACCGAAAAAAAGGGCCTTTTTCAAGCGTACGCCATTGCTGGCGTATGGTAGTTTATAATAGTGAAAGGAAAATCATAAACCATCCAAAATGGTGAGTATTTAAAATCATCGCTGTGATCGGAAAAGTGTAGCCGTGTGTCTAGTCCACCGTTTACTGTGTTTATTTCGCGAAATCCGTGTAAAACTGATAAATAAAAGTTCGATTTCTCACGTCGGTCGTCTTTGTGACTCGGATGACGTTTTCACAGTGCTGCGGTGGAATATCATAGTGTTCGTGCAAAGGACAGTACACCCTCTGCTGATAAGTCTCTAAAATATCCAGCATGAAGAAGAATATCGGGCGTAAATCTATACAAAGACGTGCGTTTGACGAAGACCAGTGTTTGAACATATGTGTTGTGTACATGAAGATGTTGACGAGTTTTCCGTTTTGTGCAGGTGAATTTCACGGTAGACGAGATCCGTGGGATGATGGACAAGAAGAGGAACATCAGGAACATGTCTGTGATTGCCCACGTCGACCACGGCAAGTCGACGCTCACAGACTCCCTGGTATCCAAGGCTGGTATCATCGCTGGAGCGAGAGCCGGCGAAACCCGCTTCACGGACACCAGAAAAGACGAACAGGACAGATGTATCACCATCAAATCAACGTAAGTTTCGGTAATAATAATAGTGGCACCACATGGTGAAATAACCTTTCTCCGCCCTATTTGATAGCTCTCAAAACTTGGCATGACCTTGATCTTGCGCATAAATTATCAATTACAGTAATCCAAGAGATTACAACATCTTTTATTTACGTGATGATTGTTCTTTACCATTTTGGATGGTTTATGATTTTCCTTTCACTATTATAAACTACCATACGCCAGCAATGGCGTACGCTTGAAAAAGGCCCTTTTTTTCGGTCGTGGGCCGGATGTCGGCTCCTGTCAAAACGACGGGGCACCATAGACAATTTTCTGTTGCCACCTGAAAATAAAAATACATTAAAAACCGGTAATTTACCGAAACATTTCAAAAATCCTCTAATTAATCTTCTTTGTTGACAGTCAGAAGAATCAGAACCCGATTTTACATAAATAAACTTCTTTTTCTTTTTCAATCTTCTTTGAAAAGAAGAAATTCAATAGTTCGAAATTGCATTATTTTTATTATTTAAAAAAGGCAACACTGCTTGTTGAGCATAGACAAGAAACTTTTATATTGAGCTGAGAAATTTATTCTACTCGAAAATAGATGGCGCCATTTATTTCATACAGCTACTCGTCAATAGATGGCGCTGTAACTTTTTCGTGTTGCAAGTAATATTTTGAAACTTACCCTTCTGGTAAAATTCATTAAGTTTGACCATACATTATATAATAGCTATTGAAGTATAGATCGAACCCCACACGGTCGGGCGACACGGCCAAATTTTAACACGCGAGGCCGATGGTCTGGCGAACAGCACTCTAGTTCCGAGAAATTCGGCACATTTGGCGGTGGCCACGATCGGCCGATAACATTGGACAAAGTAGGACAAATAAACAAGTCTTCTTGTTTATAGGTAGTTTTATTTCTTGACTATAACTCTATAGACTATAACTCTGAATAATATGAGTGAGAAATAAATTATTATTATTAGAAATATCAACAGTTTGTAATTCTTAAAATTAATTATTTCTTCCAACCGACCTTCTCTTTTGGGTTGTCGGTTCTGGTCGAAGAATACCCCGATAAATCTTCTATTCCAGATGTCAGAAGTTTCCCGCCCGTCAGCTGCTAGTGTGTACGGTAGTGTAAGTAGTGTAACATGCCCTCCGAAACAGCGATTCACCTTTGTCGGCATTCTTCAATTCTGCATACCTATGTGTCCTCTGTGGTAACGGCACTCACGATACCTGGATTGAGATTGCCTCAGGAGGCATTTTAAACCTGCTAACTTTCTACTAACTACGAACTTGTCCCCGTCCACCCTTAATTACGTTCAATAATAATATCACACAGTCACCCTAACTTGGACATACCTACATAATATTACAGGTCGTTGGGTCAGCTTGCGATTGTTCGATAATGACCAGAGATAACAAATTACACAGCGGGGAATTCGCGTATTGTTTTATTGCTAATACTCAGGCAAATGACTATCGATTTTTATAATTTCTTTTGGGATCTGAGGTCTCTGAAATATGAAAGTCCATTGTGAGCTGGAAGCGATAAATCATAGAATGTGCCAGCTGCTTCTCCTCCCGGGCGCCTACTTTAAAAACAGAAAAGGTATCCGAGGGTTTCAGTGGCTGAAAACCTGTAATACAGATCTATCTGAAATAACCCTCGAAACCCCCAGACTATGCGGAACGATTTTTGTTTAGGTCGTTAACTCTCTGCCTTCCCCATTATCAGGGATAAAGGCACTTGTATATTTGGAATGGAACATGAATGAAAGAAGCTCCATCGCTCTGCCTAACTGAACTATCCCAGGCCATGTTGATCACGTACTTTTTTAAACATAATGGTGGCTTTATGGAGGCAGACGTGACATAGCATCTAACATAACATACATCTAACATAAAATACATCTAACATAACATAGTAGAGACCTAACATAGCATCTAACATAACATAGTAGAGACCTAACTTCCCGAAGTTTTGCATTCTTGCCATTATACACTGGTCCTTAGCTTACAGTCGTTACATGCTGTATCTACTGTTGTTTTATGTCGAATATCTAGTTTCTAGCTTATGTATAGGTTCTAGCTAGGTATCTATATTTTTTTAAATAACATAACATTTAAAGAGCTCCGCGTAGTAGAGTCTACGCTTTTTTTCGCGTAGCACTGGGGTTACAAATTGTATTGAAGTTACGTTCGAAGATATTAACATAAGACACATGATACATACCTATCTGTCACTTCTACGTAGACCTGGATTTTATAGGCTTCACTTTGATTTATTTCCAAAAGGAAAACTTATTCAGGAAAACCCATACCTAGTAGCACAAGTGGATATAGATAAAGATGTCAAGTTTAGAGTTACTTGCGTGGTAAAGCAAACAACTAACTGCAAGAAATCTATTCGTAGAAGCAACCCTATACTCCACCCTCAATACAGAGCCCCAGCGACCCCTGGTCGTGCCCTCACGCCCCCTGTGCCACGGAGCCCCACGTTTTGCAGCGAAATTACTGATATTACGTTGTATCAAGTCATGTCTGAGGGGCCTTCGAACGTAACTTCAATACAATTTGTAACCCCAGTGCTACGCGAAAAAAAAGCGTAGACTCTACTACGCGGAGCTCTTTAAATGTTATGTTATTTAAAAAAATATAGATACCTAGCTAGAACCTATACATAAGCTAGAAACTAGATATTCGACATAAAACAACAGTAGATACAGCATGTAACGACTGTAAGCTAAGGACCAGTGTATAATGGCAAGAATGCAAAACTTCGGGAAGTTAGGTCTCTACTATGTTATGTTAGATGCTATGTTAGGTCTCTACTATGTTATGTTAGATGTATTTTATGTTAGATGTATGTTATGTTAGATGCTATGTCACGTCTGCCTCCATAAAGCCACCATTATGTTTAAAAAAGTACGTGATCAACATGGCCTGGGATAGTTCAGTTAGGCAGAGCGATGGAGCTTCTTTCATTCATGTTCCATTCCAAATATACAAGTGCCTTTATCCCTGATAATGGGGAAGGCAGAGAGTTAACGACCTAAACAAAAATCGTTCCGCATAGTCTGGGGGTTTCGAGGGTTATTTCAGATAGATCTGTATTACAGGTTTTCAGCCACTGAAACCCTCGGATACCTTTTCTGGTTTTTAAAGTAGGCGCCCGGGAGGAGAAGCAGCTGGCACATTCTATGATTTATCGCTTCCAGCTCACAATGGACTTTCATATTTCAGAGACCTCAGATCCCAAAAGAAATTATAAAAATCGATAGTCATTTGCCTGAGTATTAGCAATAAAACAATACGCGAATTCCCCGCTGTGTAATTTGTTATCTCTGGTCATTATCGAACAATCGCAAGCTGACCCAACGACCTGTAATATTATGTAGGTATGTCCAAGTTAGGGTGACTGTGTGATATTATTATTGAACGTAATTAAGGGTGGACGGGGACAAGTTCGTAGTTAGTAGAAAGTTAGCAGGTTTAAAATGCCTCCTGAGGCAATCTCAATCCAGGTATCGTGAGTGCCGTTACCACAGAGGACACATAGGTATGCAGAATTGAAGAATGCCGACAAAGGTGAATCGCTGTTTCGGAGGGCATGTTACACTACTTACACTACCGTACACACTAGCAGCTGACGGGCGGGAAACTTCTGACATCTGGAATAGAAGATTTATCGGGGTATTCTTCGACCAGAACCGACAACCCAAAAGAGAAGGTCGGTTGGAAGAAATAATTAATTTTAAGAATTACAAACTGTTGATATTTCTAATAATAATAATTTATTTCTCACTCATATTATTCAGAGTTATAGTCTATAGAGTTATAGTCAAGAAATAAAACTACCTATAAACAAGAAGACTTGTTTATTTGTCCTACTTTGTCCAATGTTATCGGCCGATCGTGGCCACCGCCAAATGTGCCGAATTTCTCGGAACTAGAGTGCTGTTCGCCAGACCATCGGCCTCGCGTGTTAAAATTTGGCCGTGTCGCCCGACCGTGTGGGGTTCGATCTATACTTCAATAGCTATTATATAATGTATGGTCAAACTTAATGAATTTTACCAGAAGGGTAAGTTTCAAAATATTACTTGCAACACGAAAAAGTTACAGCGCCATCTATTGACGAGTAGCTGTATGAAATAAATGGCGCCATCTATTTTCGAGTAGAATAAATTTCTCAGCTCAATATAAAAGTTTCTTGTCTATGCTCAACAAGCAGTGTTGCCTTTTTTAAATAATAAAAATAATGCAATTTCGAACTATTGAATTTCTTCTTTTCAAAGAAGATTGAAAAAGAAAAAGAAGTTTATTTATGTAAAATCGGGTTCTGATTCTTCTGACTGTCAACAAAGAAGATTAATTAGAGGATTTTTGAAATGTTTCGGTAAATTACCGGTTTTTAATGTATTTTTATTTTCAGGTGGCAACAGAAAATTGTCTATGGTGCCCCGTCGTTTTGACAGGAGCCGACATCCGGCCCACGACCGAAAAAAAGGGCCTTTTTCAAGCGTACGCCATTGCTGGCGTATGGTAGTTTATAATAGTGAAAGGAAAATCATAAACCATCCAAAATGGTGAGTATTTAAAATCATCGCTGTGATCGGAAAAGTGTAGCCGTGTGTCTAGTCCACCGTTTACTGTGTTTATTTCGCGAAATCCGTGTAAAACTGATAAATAAAAGTTCGATTTCTCACGTCGGTCGTCTTTGTGACTCGGATGACGTTTTCACAGTGCTGCGGTGGAATATCATAGTGTTCGTGCAAAGGACAGTACACCCTCTGCTGATAAGTCTCTAAAATATCCAGCATGAAGAAGAATATCGGGCGTAAATCTATACAAAGACGTGCGTTTGACGAAGACCAGTGTTTGAACATATGTGTTGTGTACATGAAGATGTTGACGAGTTTTCCGTTTTGTGCAGGTGAATTTCACGGTAGACGAGATCCGTGGGATGATGGACAAGAAGAGGAACATCAGGAACATGTCTGTGATGCCCCGTCGACT